>CAUYQU010095914.1:0-12460 GCA_963574635.1 Cheracebus regulus
ATGAAGTTTTTCTGTTTCTTGGTTTTCCTTTGGCGGATGCCCATTCCCCACAGAGCCGGACCTTCCCGGGTTCGCTGTGCTTGCTGTGAAACTCTCAGTCCTCAGCGCTTCCAATTGCTGTTTTCCTTGTGGGGATGGGACCAGCCGAGCCCGCCCGTCCCGTATACTCCACAGCGGGAAGCGCCGCGCCGGGGCACTGGCAAAACAGCCGTGCCGGCCAAAAGAGTCATGCTGGTGACCCGTGTGGCTCCTCTGCTGGGAATCTCCCGGTCTGTAGGCAACAAAAATTTGTCGGAAAGTGCGGCATCCACTCGTTCTCTGCGCTTTCACTGGGAGCTACATTCCTGAGCTGTTGCTAATCGGCCATCTTGGATCTCTCTCATGTTCTCTTAACTTACTACTTTTCTGCCTTCATGTCTATCTCTTAAAATTTTAACTATATGGTACTTCATAACTATATTTTAAATATCTCTTCCTAATGCATTTCCAAAAATTATTAATTTAGCATGATTTCTCCTTTAAGCTGTAGAGCAGATCTCTGAGTAGCATTTAAAGTGTTCACACTGGGCACAGTGGCTCATGCCTGTAATCCCAGCACTTCGGAAGGCCAAGGTGGGCAGATTACCTGAGGTCAGGAGTTTGAGACCAGCCTGGCCAACATGGTGAAACCCCGTCTCTACCAAAAATACAAAAAAAGTAGACGGGTGTGGTGGTGGGCACCTGTAATCCCAGCTACTCAGGAGGCTGAGTCAGGAGAATTGCTTGGACCCAGGAGTTGGAGTTTGCAGTGAGCCAAGATCACACTACTGCAGTCCAGCCTGGGCAACAAGAGCAAGACTCTGTCTCAAAGGAAAAAAAATCACATATAGTCTACTAAAGATATAAATTTTTAAAAGCCTCAAATATTAATAGTTTTGATATTCTCACAATGTAGAAATAGATAGCAAAGCAAAGACAGGTCAAGTGATTTGAGCAAATTCAAACCTGAGTTTGGCAACAAAATCCACAGTGTTTCCCCATGTGCCTCAGGCTCAATGAATCATGCTGTCCCACTATATTGTGGTTCCTTGACATGGGAATTGTGTCTAACTCAACTTGTAGTCTCACATGGTGCAAGTATTATACTTGAGTATTGTGTCTCATTCAACATTTAGTCTCATATGGTGTGAATGTTATGCTTTGCTTCTAATACATATCAATAAACACTTGGTTAATTTTAAAAATAGAGAATTTTAGGAAAAATATGATGACTATGTATGTTTAAAATTCAAATGGAAATACAAATGCTATTATACTATATTAGATGGGATTAACAGCAGAACAGAAGAACGAAAGTAAGTCAAAAAAGTATTCAAAATGGCTGAGCGTGGTGGCTTACACCTGTAATCCCAGCACTTTGGGAGGCCGAGGTGAGTAGATCACCTGAAGTGGGGAGTTCCGGACCAGCCTGCCCAACATGGAGAAACCCCCATCTCTACTGATAAATACAAAATTAGCCAGGTGTTGTGGTGCATGCCTGTAATCTCTGCTACTTGGGAGCCTGAAGCAGGAGAATCACTTGAATCCGGGAAGCAGAGGGAGGTTGAGGTGAGCTGAGATCACACCATTGCACTCCAGCCTGGGCAACAAGAACAAAACTCCATCTCAAAAAAAAAATTGTATTTAAAATAAAGCACAGACATGTTTTTCTTAATGAACAAGACCTCAGAAACCTGTAAGACAGAACCAAACAGGAAGAGAAACAGAAAGGAGCAGAAAGAAATATTTGAAGAAATATGGCTAAAATTTTTCCAAATCTGATCAAAAGTATCAACTCATCCAAGAAACCAGTATGCCTCAGGCAGGACTTTTATTAAAAACAACAACAGCAAAAACCATCAGTAGACACATAATAGTCAAACTGCTAAAAACACATGGATTATAAAGGACTTTAAGAATTTTAAGAATTTTTAGCCAACGCAGTGGCTCACACCTGTAATCCCAGCACTTTGGGAGGCTGAGTTGGGCCAATCACAAAGTCAGGAATTCAAGACCAGCCTGGCCAACATAGTAAAACCCCATCTCTACCAAAAATACAAAAATTAACTGGGCATGTTGGTGCATGCCTGTAATCCCAGCTATTCAAGAAGCTGAGGCAGAAGAATTGCTTGAACTGGGACCTGGGAAGTGGAGGTTGCAGTGAGCTAAGATCACACCACTGCACTCCAGCCTAGGTACAGAGGGAGACTCCATCTCAAAAAAAAAAAAAAAAAAAGAATTTTAAGAATTTTTAAAAGCTACCATGTGGGCAAGGGAGAGAATTGCATTACTAGAAAGCCATGTGACAGCTAATATTTCACTAGAAACAATGAAAACCAAGAGAAACTAGAATGATATCATTGAGGCACTAAAAGAGAGGTTGAGGGAATGTCAAATTTAGGATTCTATACACAAGAAAATATCTTTCAAAAATTGAAATTTAATGAAGTTTCAGATAAGTAAAAACAGAAATTCTTTATCAGCAACCCACACTGCAGGAATGCTGAGAAAAAGACTGGAGGAATTTCCAGAAGGAAATTTAGATCTATAAGGAAAAATGAAAGATCTGGAAATCATAAACATGTTCAAATATAAACCAATTTTTTTTCTTAATGTCAACTGATTGGTCAAAGCAAAATATATGACAATGTACTGTGGGGCTTGTAACATATGTAGGAGTAAAGATATATGACAACATAGACCAAAGATGAGAGGGAGGTGTAAATGGAATTTTATTGTTATAAAGTTCTTACATTAATATATGAAATAGTATAATATCAATGCAAAGAACATATGTTAAGAATGTATATTATAAACCTTAGAGCAACCAACAAAAAAGAAAACAACAAAAAAGATACAGCTAAAATCCAATAAGGGGGATAGAATGAAATAATAAATAACATTGTTTTCACCCCTCCCCACAAAAAAGTAAAGGTAGAAAACCAAGATTTACAGGCAACAAATAGCACAATGAATGGAATTATATCTTACATCTCAATACTAACATTGAGTGTAAGTGGCCTAAATGCTCCACTTAAAAGATACAGAATTGCAGAATGGGTAAGAATTCACCAACCAACTATCTGCTCCCTTCAAGACACTTACCTAGCACATAAGGACTCACATAAACTTAAGGTAAAGGGGTGGAAAAAGATATTCCATGCAAGCAGGAGTAGCTATTCTTATATCAGACAAAAAACTTTAAAGTAACAGCAGTTTAAAAAGACAAAGAGGGACACTATATATGATAAAAGGCCTTGTCCAACAGGACAATATCACAATCCTAAATATGTTTGCACCAATACTCCACCACACAGGTCATCAAGACAGAAAGTCAACAAAGAAACAATGGATTTAAACTATATCCTGGAACAAATGGACTTAACAGATATTTACAGAACATTCTACCCAACAACCACAAAATATACGTTCTGTTCATCAGCACATGGAACTTTCTCCAAGATAGACCATATGATAGGCCATAAAATGAGTCTCAATAAATTTTTTAACAATGAAATTATATCAAGCACTCTCTCAGATCACAGTGTAATAAAACTGGTAATCAACTCCAAAAGGAACCTTCAAAATCATGCAAATACATGGAAATTAAATAACCTGCTCCTGAATGATCCTTGGGTCAAAAATGAAATCAAGATGGAAATTTAAAAATTCTTTTAACTGAAAGGCAATAGTGACATAATCTATCAAAACCTATGGGATACAGCAAAGGTGGTGCTAAGAGGAAAATTCATAGCCCTAGACACCTACATCCAGAGCATAAACTGACAATCTAAGGTCATACATCAATGAACTAGAGAAACAAGAACAAACCAAACCCAAACCCAGCAGAAGAAAGATCAGAGCAGAACTAAATAAAATGAACACAACAACAAAAAACAATAAAAAGGATAAATGAAATAAAAATCTGGTTCTTCAAAAAGATAAAATTGATAAGTCATTAGCAAGATTAAGAAGAGAGAAAATCCAAATAAGCTCAATTAAAAACAAACTAGAAGGTATTACAGCTGACACCAGAGATATACAAAAGATCATTCAAGACTGCTATCAACACCTTTACATGCATAAACTAGAAAACCTAGAGGAGATGGATAAATTCCTGGAAAGATGCAACCCTCCTAGCTTAAATCAGGAAGCATTAGATACCCTGAACAGACCAATAACAAGCAGCAAGATTGAAATGGTAATTTAAAAACTACCAACAGAAAGAAGTTCAGGACCAGACAGATTCCCAGAATTCTACCAGACATTCAAAGACGAATTGGTACCAATCCTATTGACACCATTCCACTAGATAAAGAAAAAGGGAATCCTCCCTAAATCATTCTATGAAGCTAGTATCACCCTAATACCAAAACCAGGAAAGGACACAACCAAAAAAGAGAACTACAGGCCAATATCCCTGATGAACATTGATTCAAAATCCTTAACAAAATATTAGCTAACACAATCTAACGTATCAAAAAGATAATCCACCATGATCAAGTGGGTTTCACACCAAAGACAGAGGGATGGTTTAACATAGGTAAGTCAATAAATGTGATACACCACATAAAAAGAATTAAAAACAGAAATCACATGATCATCTTAATAGACACAGAAAAAGTATTTGACAAAATTCAGCATCGCTTTGTGATTAAAACTCTCAGCAAAATTAGCATACAAGAGACATACATCAATGTAATAAAAGCCATCTATGGCAAACCCACAGCCAACATAATACTGAGTAGGGAAAAGTTGAAAGCATTTCCTCTGAGAACCAGAACAAGAAAAAGATGCCCACTTTCACCACTTCTCTTCCACATAATACTGAAAGTCCTAGCCAGAGCAATCAGACAAGAGGAAGAAATAAAGGGCACCCAAATTAATAGAGGAAGTAAAACTGCCACTGTTTACTAATGATATAATTGTTTACCTAGAAAACACTAAAGACTCCTGATAAAAACTGATAAAAGAATTTGACGAAGTTTCTGGATACAAAATTAATGGTACACAAATCAGTAGCTCTTCTGTACACCAACAGTGACCAAGCTGAGAATCAAATCAAGAACTCAACCCCATTTACAATAACTGAAAAAAAAAAAAAATTATGAACATACCTAACCAAGGAAATGAAAGACATCTACAAGGAAAACTACAAAACACTGCTGAATGATAGATGACATAAACAAATGGAAACACATCCCATGCTCATGAATGAGTAGAATCAATATTGTGAAAATGAGCATACTGTCCAAAGCAATCTACAAATTCAGTGCTATTCTCATCAAAATGCCAACATCATTCTTCACAGAACTAGAAAAAACAATTCTAAAATTTATATGGAACCAAAAAAGTGCCAACATAGCCAAAGCAAGATTAAGCACAAAGAACAACTCTGGAGGCATCACATTACCTGATTTCAAACTATACTGTAAGGCCATAGTCACCAAAACAGCATGATACTGGTATAAAAATAGGCACATAGACCAGTGGAAGAGATTAGAGAACCCAGAAATAAACCCAAATAGTTACAGCCAACTGATCATCAACAAAGGAAACAAAAACATGAAGTGGGGAAAGGACACCCTCTTCAACAAATGGTGCCAGAATAATTGCCAAGCCGCATGTAGGAGAACAAAACTGGATCCTTATCTCTCACCTTATACAAAAATCAACTCAACATGGATCAAAGACTTACATCTAAGAGCTGAAACTACAAAAATTCTAGAAGAAAACATTGGACCCTACTAAACATTGGCTTAGGCAAGGGTTTCATGACCAAGAACCCAAAAGCAAATGCAAAAAAACAAAGATAAATAGTTAGGACTTAGTTAAACTAAAGATCTTTGCACAGCAAAAGGAACAAGCAGCAGAGTAAACAGACACTCCACAGGGTGGGAGAAAATCTTCACAATCTATGCATCTAACAAAGGACTAATATGCAGAAGCTACAAGGAGCTCAAATAAATTAACAAGAAAATAGCAAATAGTCCCATCAAAAAGTGGTCTAAAAACATGAATAGACAATTCTCAAAAGAAGATATACTAATGGCCAAGAAACATGACAAAATCCTCAACATCACTAATCATCAGGGAAGTGCAAATCAAAACCACAATGCAATACCATCTTGCTCCTGCAAGAATGGTCATAATCAAAAACTCAAAAAAATAATAGATGTTGGTATGGATGCAGTGAACAGGGAACATTTCTACATTGCTGTTGGGAATGTAAACTAGTACAACCACTATGGAAAGCAGTGTAGAGATTCCTTAAAGAACTAAAAGTAGGCCAGATGTGGTGGCTCACACCTGTAATCTCAACACTTTCGGAGGCCGAGGCAGGCAGATCATGAGGTCAAAAGATCAAGACCATCCTGGTCAACATGGTGAAATTCCATCTCTAGTAAAAACAAAAATTAGTTGGGCATGGTGGTGCACAACTGTAGTCCCAGCTACTCAGGAGACTGAGGCAGGAGAATCACTTGAATCTGGGAGGCAAAGGTTGCAGTGAGCCAAAATCCAACCACTGCACTCCAGCCTAGTGACAGAGCAAGACTCTGTCTCAAAAAAAAAAAAAAATGAACTAAAAGTAGACCTACCATTTGATTCAGCAATCCCACTACTGGGTATCTACCCAGAGGAAAATGTCATTATACAAAAAAGATATTTGCACACACATGTTTGTAGCAGCACAATTTGCAATTCCAAAAATGTGGAACCAACCCAAATGCCCATCAGTCAGTGAGTGGATAAAGAAACTGTGATAGATAGATAGATTAGATAGACAGATAGATGATAGATAGATAGATAAGATAAATGAATTAAGGGCATTTACAGCCACCTTGATGAGATTGGAGACTATTATTCTAAGTGAAGTAACTCAGAAATGGAAAACCAAATATGGTACGTTCCCACTCATAAGTGGGAGCTAAGCTATGAGGATGCAAAGGCATAGAAATGACACAATGGACTTTGGGGACTCTCAGGAAAGGGTGAGAAGAGAGTGAGGAATAAAAGACTACAAATAGGGTACAGTTATACTGATCAGATGATGGGTGCACCAGAATCTCACGAATCACCACTAAAGAACTTACTTGGGCACTCTCCGGGGCAGGTGGCTGCACAGTCGTGTTGGAGGTGACCAAAGCCACATAATGTCCATAGTTTGCTCATCCATCCATGCCAGATGGATCATGGGGAAGGCGATTGGGACAAAAATGCGAAAGACTGCTAAAGTGAGAGTGACCGGGCGTGTTCTGGATTCCTATTTATGAAAGTATTATAATAAAAAACCTACTTTGTTCACAATGCCTTTTAGCAGTGCACAGTTAGGGATAGATATTGTGCTTCTCAGAGCTTTACTTGTTCCACGAACAAAACATGAACTGGCCAAGATCGTTTTTAAAGTTGAAGAAGTCATAGATCCAGTGACAGGAAAGCCCTGGGCAGAAACTACCTACTCGGAGAGTCCGTTGAATTCGGAAAGCACCCAGCTAAGCAAAAATCTGAAGAACCCAGTATCTCTTCAGCACAGTGAAGGGGGAATGGAAGAAAGGGAAAGATTGACATGTTTATGTTATGGAAAAAGAAATTTTTCTAAGTTTCATCACAAACTGTCCAATTTCTCTGTGGTTTTATGAAACAGCTAAAAGCAAATGAAGTAAAGGGCATATAATGGTTTTCCATAAAGTTTTATGGTTATGTTTCAAATTTTCTTTTCAGCGAACATACTTCCACGTTACACTAAGTGTGCCTAGTGGTCTGTTGTATTTTGTGAGCTCACTGTTTTAGAAGGTTTTGTTTCTGTTTTTTGAGACAGGGTCTTGCTTTGTTGCCCAGGCTGGAGTCCAGTGGTGTGATCTTGGCTCACTGTAGCCTCAACCTCCTTGGCTCCAGCATTTTTCCACCCCTGCCTTCTGAGTATCTGGGAACACAGGAGTGTGCCACTACACTTGGCTACTTTTTTGTAAATTTTGTAGAGACAGGGTCTCCCTCTGTTGCCTAGGCTGGTCTGAAACTTGGAGCAATGTGCCCATCCTGGCCTCCCAAAGTGCTGGGATTACAGGCTGAGCCACTGTTCCCAGACGGTTTTCATTTTTTTTTCATTTAAAGGAATCTTGAATTTATCTCAGAACCTTTATTTTGAAAGAAGAAAGTCCTTTTTTTTTTTTTGCTTTTAGAGACAGTTTCCCTCTTGTTGCCCAGGCTGGAGGGCAGTAGCACAATCTGGGCTCACTGCAACCTCCGCCTCCTGGGTTCCAGCAATTCTCCTGCCTCAGCCTCCCAAGTAGCTGGGATTACAGGCATGCACCACCATGCATGGCTAATTTTGTATCTTTAGTAGAGAAGGGGTTTCTCCATGTTGGCCAGGCTGGTCTTGAACTCCTAACCTCAGATCGGATATCCGCCCTTCTCAGCCCCCCAAAGTGTTGGGATTACAGGCGTGAGCCACTGCGCCTGTCCAGAAGAAAGCCTTTTAATATAAACAGATAAGGCCACAATAAGTATTTTTGATGCTATATATACAAAATAAATAATAATCAACATGCTTATAGTCAGAATTTTTTTGACCAAGCTATGTTAATAAGAATGCTGCCATGTGGAAAATAAAATTTTACAATTCTGGAAAAAAAATAATTACTCACGTAACTAAACACCGCCTGTTCCCTAATAACCTATGGAAATAAATTAAAAAAAAAAAAAAAGATATAGCACAGGCCAGGCACAGTGGTCATGCCTGTTATCCCAGCACTTTGGGAGGCTGAGGCAGGTGGATTACCTGAGGTCAGGAGTTCAAGACCAACCTGGCCAATATGATGAAAACCTGTCTCTACTAAAAATACAAAAATTAGCCAGGCGTGGTGGCAGTCGCCTGTAATCCCAGCTACTTGGGAGGCTGGGGCAGGAGAATCGCTTGAACTGGGGAGGCAGAGGTTGCAGTGAGCAGAGATTGTGCCATTGCACTTCAGCCTCGGCAACAAGAGTGAAACTCCATCTCAAAAAATAGATATATAGCTAAAATCCAACAAAGGGGATAGGATGGAATAATAAATAACATTGTTTCACTCCCTCCCCTCAAAAGAGTAAAGGTAAAAAAGGAGGAGAAAAGGAACAAAGAACAGAAAGAACAATAGAACACGGAGGAAATTGTAGATTTAGACCCAACAATATCAGTAATTAAGTTAAATGTAAATGAACTAAACTCTCCAAGAAATGAAGAAATTGTAAGATAGCCCCCAACCAACAAAATCCAATTATATGCTGTTACCAAGCGACACAACTTAAATATGAAGACCAGACAGGTTAAAAGTAAAACAATGGGAAATGATATGCCATGCAAACACCTACAATAAAAAATTTAATGTGGCTATATTAATATCAGATGACTGATGCTTGTAGAACACTACATACGGCAAATGCACATGGAGTAATCACTAAGATGGAGCAAATGCTAGGCCAATAATTAAGTTTCAGTAAATTACAAAGAATTGATATGGTACAGAATATGCTCTCACCAAATTATTTCAAGTTAGAAATAACAAGTTATCTAGAAAATCAACATGGGTCCAAGACAAAATCACAAGGGACTTAACAGTACATTTAGAACTGGGTGATCATAAAAACATCAAAATCTGTACAGATCTTCAAGTGAGATTATGAGTTGAAGTGCTTATTTTATGAAGGAAGAAAGTTTAAAAGCAAGTATCCACTTTAAAAAGCTAGAAAAAGAAAAACAAGTGATGGCTCTGTAGGAAAGGCCCAAAGGGAAATAGCAAAGATGTGAACAGAAATGAGATTGGAACCACTGTGGAGAAGACAGAACGTTTGGTTTGGTTCTAAACAGTTGATTCCAAACTGAGTTAAGTGTTGAGAAAAAACACTTAACATCCTTCATAGAAGTATAATAGAATCCACAGTCTATACAATATAGCAGTAACAATTTCTAGGACAGAATTGAAATTATTTGGCATATAAAGAATAATGGTCAGGCGCAGTGACTCACACCTGTAATCCCAGCACTTTGGGAGGCTGAGGCGGTCAGATCATAAGGTCAGGAGTTTGAGACCAGCCTGACCAACATGGTGAAACCCTGTCTCTACTAAAGACACAAAAAATTAGACCAGCATGGTGGCATGCGCCTGTAATCCCAGCTACTCAGGAGGCTGAGGCAGGAGAATTGCTTGAACCCGGGAGGCAGAGGTTGCTGTGAGCCAAGATCATGCCATTGCACTCCAGCCTGGGAAACAGGACAAGACTCCATCTCAAAAAAAAACAAAAAAAAGAATAAAGTGTGACCAATTAACAGAGGGAAAGGCAAATAGCAGATTTCAAAACATAAAGCTATGATAATCAAGACTGTGATATTGGCACAGGGATAAACACATAGATCAGTGGAACAGAAGAGAGGGCTCCCAAAATAGCACCACACAAGTGCAGTTTACTGATATTTGACAATATTGAAAAACCAACTCAATGGAGGAAGGATAATATTTTGAACAAATTATGCCAGAGAATTGGATATACATAAGCAAAATATTAACCTAGACCTACAACTTGTGTCTTACATGCAAATTAACTCAAAATGAATAATTTAAATGCAAAGCATACAACTATAAAACTTATAGAAGATTACACAGAATAAAGTGTTAGAACAAATTGTAAATACTGACAAGGAGGCAAAATAAAAGCCCACAGGATTTTATACATTGCTTGTGGGAATACAAAATAGTACAGCAACTCTGGTAAACAGTCTGGCACTTTCTTTAAAAACTAAACAAAGATTTCTGTAACACAGCAATCACTCCTAGCATTTATTCTAAAGAAAAGAAGTCATTTTCTCATTAAAAACCTGTGAATTTTCACAGCCCATAATTGGGGAAAATAAGTATCTTAATAGCTAAATAGTTAAACAAACTGGTACATCTATACCATAGAAATCTATTAAGCAATTAAAAGGAAAAAACTCATTGAAAACATAACTTTGACAGATATTAAAGGCATTGTGCTGAGTGGGGGAAAAAGCCAATTTCAAAAGCACACATACCATATGATTCTATGTGTATAAAATTCTCAAAATGACAAAATTGTAGAAATAGAAAGCAGATTAGTGGTTGCCTGGGCTTAGAGATGTTGGGGGATGGAAGTATGACTACAAAAGGATAACACAAAAGATCTTTATCGTGATGGAACAATTTGGTTTCTTGATTACAGTGGTGATTAGACAAATCTACACATGATTTAATAATATAGAGCTATAAATACACATTGTATCAACATCATTTTCTGATTCTGATATTGTACTATAATTATATAAGATGTAACCATTGAGGTAAACTGGATGAAGAATACTTAAGGCCTTTCTGTATCATCTTTGCAACTCTCTGTTATGTCATTGTGTTATTCACAATGCCCTTAATATCTATCAAAGATATGTTTTCCATGAGTTTTTTCCTTTTAATTGCTAAGTAGATTTCTATGGTACAGATGTACCCGTTTGTTTAACCATTTAGCTATTGAGAAACGTTTTATTTCAAAATAAAAAGTTATTTTAAAGATAAAAATCACCGAATGGGCTCAATCGCAAAACAGAGGTGTCAAAGGAAAGCATCTGTGACGCTGAAGAGAATAAATAGAAATTAACCAAATTGAAAAACAGAGTAGAGGGAGAAGATTTTTTTTAAAAAAAAAAAAAAGAGCAGTAAGAACCCGTGGGACAATATCAAAAGATCTAACATATGATTTGCATGACTTTGAATTTCTCATCAGAAGTGTTGGAGTCCAAAAGAGAAGGGAACACCTTTAAACTGTTAAAAGAGGGAAAAACAGTCAACTCATAATTTTTTGTCCATCAAAAATATCCATTAGCATAAAAAGGAAATAAAGACATTCTGAGATGAAGGAAAATTGTGACACTTCATCACCAGCAAATCATCTCTGAAAAATACTTAAAGAAAATTATTCAGGCTAAAGAAAAAAATGATACCAGGAACTTAAAACTTGAAAAGTGAAAGAAGAGCAATGGAAATTACCAAGATCTTAGTAAATATAATAATCTATTTTTCTCTTAAGTTTTTTTTTATGAAAGAAAGAAAGAGGAAGAGATTTTAGAAAAAGAGAGAAAAGGAGAAAGAAAGAAACAGCAAAAGAAAGAAAAAAGAAAAAAGAATGCAAGAGAAAGAAAGAGGAAGAGATTTTAGAAAAAGAGAGAAAAGGAGAAAGAAAGAAACAGCAAAAGAAAGAAAAAGAATGAAAGAAAGAAAGAGGAAGAGATTTTAGAAAAAGAGAGAAAAGTAGAAAGAAACAGCAAAAGAAAGAAAAAATGAAAGAGAGAAAGAAAGAGGAAGAGAAAGAGGGAGAGAGAATGGGATTCTTGTTTTATTGCCCAGGCTAGAATACAGTCTAAAAATGGGTATTAAAAACCTCTTTTATGCCAATAATTGTG
>CAUYQU010095917.1:0-20173 GCA_963574635.1 Cheracebus regulus
GTGGGGCTGCTCCGCCTGGGAATCTCCTGGTCTGGGGGTAATAAAAATCCGTCTGGAAATGCGGCATCCACTCACCCTCTGCACTTTCACTGGGAGCTGCAATCCTGAGCTGCTCCTAATCCGCCATCTTGGATCTCTCCCAACATTTTCTTTTTAAAATTGCACGTTCTGGCTGGGCACAGTGGCTCACGCCTGTCTGCAATCCCTGCACTTTGGGAGGCCGAGGCGGGTGGATCACGAGGTCAGGAGCTCAAGACCAGCCTGGCCAATATGGTGAAACCCCAGCTCTACTAAAAATACAAAAATTAGCTGGGCATAGTGGTGCACACCTGTAGTCCCAGATACCTGGGAGGCTGAGGCAAGGGAATTGCCTGAACCAGGGAGACAGAGCTGGCAATGAGCCGAGATCACAGCACTGCACTCCAGCCTGGGCAACAGAGCGAGACTGTCTCAAAAAAAAAAAAAAAAAAAAATCCCTGCAAGTTCTTCTTGATGAGTTAATGATGTTTGAGTCATTCACACATAAGTATAAGTATGAATTAGTTTCATCCTCCTTTTTTGTAACACTTAGGTGAGGAAATTGCCAGAGAAATACAAGTGCTCAAGTTAAAGGCGGTGCACCAAAGGGGGAGAGAAGTGATGCCAAATTATTGCAGAATTTTTTCCAAGGAAGAACTCTCACCCAAGGAAAAGAGAGAGAAAAAAAGATTTTCCTTTATCTTTCTTTCTTTCTTTCTTTCTTTCTTTCTTTCTTTCTTTCTTTCTTTCTTTTTTTTTTTGAGACAGAGTCTCGCTCTATCGCCAGGCAGGAGTGCTGTGGCACGATCCCGGCTCACTGCAACTTCTGTTTTCCGTGTTCAAGCAATTCTCCCGCCTCAGCCTCCCAAGTAGCTGGAACAACAGGTGCGCCCCACCACGCCCGGCTAATGTTTTGTGCTTTTAGGAGAGACGAGGTTTCACTGTGTTGGCCAGGATGGTCTCTATCTCTTGACCTCGTGATCCACCCGCCTCGGCCTCCCAAAGTGCTGGGATTACAGGTGTGAGCCACCGCATGCAGTCCTCTCTTTCTTTTTTAAGGAGCAAACAAAAAATGAACTAGGAAAGAGTATGATGAGACCTCCTTGTATGATGGAAGTTTTCTGTATCTTGATTGCAGTGGTGGCTACATGAATATATTCATGTGATAAAACAGCATAAAATTTACACACACACACGAGTGCATGTAAAACTGGTGAAATCTGAATAAGCCCAGTGAAATTTAAAATTTCTTTATTGATATATAATAGCTATACATATTTGGGGATTACCTGTGATATTTTGATACCTGTATAAAATGTATAATGCTCAAATCAAGGTAATTGAGATACACATCACCTCAAATATTTATCTTTTCTTTGTATTGGAACATTACAAATATTTTAGCTATTTTTCAGTATACAATAAGTTATTATTAAATACAATTTCCTAGCTATTTTGAAATATATAATTATTATCTATAATTTCTCTACTGCACTATCAACTACCAGCACTTATTTGGTTAGTACACAGTACTTATAAGGCCAGTGGGTTTATATCAATGTCAATTCCCTGATTGTGATACTGTACTATAATTATGAAAAAAGCCATCACTGGGAAAAACTAAGCAAAGGGTATATGGGATTACTCCGTATTATTGCGTACAACTCTATGCAACTCTACAACTGTCTTTAAACTTTTTTAAAACAAATTAACTGGAAGAGTGTTTTCTTATAAAGGCTGTCTGGGCAAAGGGATCAAGGTACAGTTCCATCTAATTTGGAAAAGGTAGGTCTGAAGTGACAGTTCTCATAGTGGTTTAAAGTTTCAGTTGTTAAAGTGAACATAATGGTCAAGAATGGTAGGATTTTGTTTTAATGTTATCTAAAATAAAGGTATGTAAGAGAAAAATTGCAATGGGGTGAGAAATAGGAAAACAGAGGAAGTCAGGAAGGTGGATGAATACCAAATACAGTTGTCCCTGCAGGCAGGTCCCCAATACTTCAAATACTGTATTTTCTATCTATATTTGGAAAAAAAATTCGCATTTAAGTAGATTCATGCAAAATTGTTCAAGAGTCAGCTGTAGTTCATTTGCATCTGTCCAAGATACCCTCCTAACTGGTAGTCCTAAGCATAGAAAGGAAAAAAGACAACTGGGTGCTTGAAATAATCAGATCTAATAGTGTCTTCCTATGTGTCTCCTTAAAGGTACCAAAACTCAGGCACTAAACTTATTCTTATAAATTTTAAATTTCTGTCTTCTGAGACAACAAGAATATTTTCCTACTTTCTCTAAGATAGATATTCTAATCAATTTTTTTTGACAGTTGACAATCTTTGACTTAAATCCAATATTCCCTTAGGCTATTAAGGTAAAATAAATTAATAATCCTTAAATTTCATTTTACAACAAACACTTCTTCAAATAATTTGTAGGATATCTCCAGCATTGTTCTTTTGTACACTCATTTTTTTTCTGGTGAGTATTCTACTAGTTTTGTTTTTAGGTGACCAATAGCAATCATTTTATTTTAAGAACATTGGATTTTATTTGAAAAAAAATTTTTTTTTTTTGAAATGCAGTTTTGCTCTTGTTGCCCCAGCTGGAGTGCAATGGCGCGATCTCAGCTCACTGCAACCTCCACCTCCTGGGTTCAAGTGATTCTCCTGCCTCAGCCTACTGAGTAGAGTAGCTGGGATTACAGGCACCTGCCACCATGCCTAGCAAATTTTGTATTTTTAGTAAAGACAAGGTTTCTCCATGTTGGTTAGGCTAGTCTCAAACTCCCGACCTCAGGTGATCGCCCGCCTCGGCCTCTCAAAGTGCTGGGATTACAAGTGTGAGCCACCACGCCTGGCCTGAAAATGTTTTTACCAAGTACATCCATTTCATTTTGGTAAAAAGATAATCTGTTGTCTTTGAAGTCTAATGAAATCGTTTTCAAAGTTTCATCTTCATTACTCACTGAAATTATTGGAGCAATTGGATAGAATGGCCGTGTAGCACTCTATTCTTACTAGGTATGTGAACTGACTTTGCCAACTTTGGTAACCTTGTTATCATGTAGTTTGGGGTCCACTGAAACTTACATAGTAGCACACTAAATTAGTGTTCTTCTCTGCCTTTTACAAAGACTAAGTTCATTCACATGAACTTTAAAGATAGATAATTTATAGTTTATATATTATGTATATTTTCAATTCATCAAAATATTTGTACTTGAGATTCTTTATTCTTGCCTATCTCTGATTTGTGATGCTAGATTTTAACTATCCAGATCCTGGCTCCATTTCCAACACATCGTCTGCCACAGGGATTGTCAATCAACTGCAGTGCACCCCCTCAGATTGCCACACCATATTTTCTTATAATACTTGAAGTGTTCTCTGTAAAAGTGGTTCCACTATTTGTTTAAGGATTCAAGTTTATCAATATTTATTAATTTGTAGATTATACCTTACCTGCTTTAAGCAGATAATTTTGCCTACTATAAATCAGTATAAAACATCTGTATTTTTAAAAAATTTTTATTTTAAGTTCAGCGATACATCAGTACATGTGCAGGATTGTTATATAGGTAGACTTGCATCACAGGGGTTTATTTTACAGATTACTTCATCATCCAGGTACCAAACCTGGTACCCAACAGCTATTTTTTTGATCTTCTTCCTCCTCCCACCCTCCATCGTCAACCAGACTCCAGTGTCTGTTGTTCCCCTCTTTGTGTCCATGAGTTCTCAACATTTAGCTCCCACTTATAAATAAGAACATGCAGTATTTCGTTTTCTGTTTCTGTGTTAGTTTACCAAGGATAATGGACTTGAGCTGTATCCATGTTGCTGCAAGGGACATGATCTCATTCTTTCTTTAGGCTGCATAGTATTCTATGGTGTATAAGTACCACATTTTCTTCATCCAGTCTGCACTAATGTGCATTTAGGTTGATTCCATGTCTTAGCTATTGTGAATGGTGCTGCAATGAACATTTGCATGCATGTGTCTTTATGGTAGAATGATTTCTGTTCCTCTGGGTAAATACCCAGTAATGGAATTGCTGGGCTGAATGGTAGTTCCGTTTTTAGCCCCTTGGGGAATCGCCACACTGTTTTCCATAATGGTTGAACTAATTTATACTCCCACTAACAGTGTATAAGCATTCTCTTTTCTTTGTAACCTTTGTCAGCATATGCTATTTTTTGACTTTTTGATAATAGCCATCCTGACTGATGTGAGATGGTATTTCATTGTGGCTTTGATTTGCATTTCTCTAATGATCACTGATATTGAGCTTTTTTCCATATGCTTGTTGGCCACATGTGTGTCATCTTTTCAAGTGTCTGTTCACCTCCTTTGCCCACTTTTTAATAGGGTTGATTTTCTTCTTATAAATTAAAACATCTGTATCTTCTACAGAATTTGTAGTATTATGTTATTTTTCCACACATTTTAATGCTTTTTTAATAAAGATCTTCCTACTTTCTTTAGTTTGAATTGCACAGTTGTGTTTTGTCTAGTAATCTCTTTATGATTTCACCTGTATGCACTCCTTTCTCCCACTACAGCTCATGTTCCTGAGGAGCAAAGGGTGCATCTTTGATTTAGAGCAGCTCCTTTGCAAGACCCTCATATGGATTTCATGTGATTAACATTTTCCCTATTTGGTCAGTAATGAACTATTGCCTATATATTTACTGTTTTTATGTAAATTGTTTAAGGAAATACCCAAACTCTCTCAAACCACAAATAAAATCAGTTGTCTTTACTTTGAAGAGGGACACTCCTACCAGGAGCTGTTCACTGGTGGCTAATTAACAGGTTCCCAAAGAATTATTGTCCTAATATCTACATAGCACTTTATATTATCTCACGGTAGCATCACAACAATTCTCAGAGGTAGATTTTCTTTTTTACTATGAGAAAATTACACTTAGGTTTCCTGGCCCAAATGTGTTGGGTATGGAAGAGCTAGGACATGAATCCAAGTGTTCTTATTCTAAGGCAGTGCTCATTTCAGCAGGCCACATCTGTCTCCATGGGGAAGCTACTGTGAAATCAAGTGCAAAGCCAAAGCTGTTTTTTGCCCCTCTGCTCCCAGGAATTATGGCACAGTGGTGTGGGATAGGAGCCATCAACACTGAAGTATCTACCTGTAATTTCTTGGGAACCTACCCTCTATCCATGAGCTGAAGAGTCACACCTCACAGATAAAATTGGGCACCTCTGATTATTACCATGTGCTTCAGAGCCCATGGAGATCAGGGTCATGACAGAGTGGTGCAGTATAAGCATGGCTTAAGCCCTGGAGACACCTGTCTTCAGTCATTGCTAATTCACATAGTTGTATCAGTCCAAAGTCTGGAGCACCGAACTGTAAATGCCTTGAGGGTTACAGGCATATTCTCATCTACGTAAGAGCCTGTGATCTAACATAGTACCTGAGAAGCAAAAACAGTATTTGCTGAAAAAACAAATAAACTATTTTGGCACAAAATATGATTGTATTCAGTCTTGCCTTTAAACTTCTAGAATGTCATATAAATTATATGGACCTTAAAAAGACACCAGAAAGTCTCTTCCTAAATATTTGATATTTGGATTAAAAAAGATCTCTTATAAATTCGCAAAATTCAGAGGTACTGCCCTTTAACTCAGAAAGGTCTATGGCAATTCATATCAGATTAGATCTAAGTGCTACTAGTTATGTAAGACCGGGTGAAAGAATATTCTCAGGTTTACACAAGGGTTATTAAGAGATTTAAAAATAAAAATCAAAGGTAATAATAATATATATTTCAAAATTGCTAAAATAATACATTTTTTAACATTCTCACCACATTTAACAAATGGTAATTTGTAAAGAGATGGATATGTTATTATTTATCAATTAAAATAAATACCTTTAATAACAGCATTATGTCAAACAGTCACTTGCAAACCACATGAAACTCAAATTTTATGAAATGTTGCAATAGCCTCATTGAAATTATTTCCCAAATATTAACACTAAGAAAGCAAAGAAAATGTCAACCCTGCCACTCCAACTTAAACCTTCTAGGCTGCCTGATTCAAGCAGTAGCAGACAGTGTGTTTTTATGTCATCCCTCACACTGACTCTGTCTTCCAAATGCCGTCAAATGACTTTTGCTAATTCTTTCTCAGAAAATGTGCAAAAAGGATTTCCATAGAGGTCTTTGGAGATTTCCTGTGTCCTCATGTGTGTAATAGGTTGGGTCAAGTTATAATGAAGGAAAAAGGAAGAATGGGGATTTTGTTTTATGTATTTTTTCTCCTTCTGGGCATGAAAAGAAGGAAGAAAGGAAAAGGGAAAATTATACCATACAGATGATATCAGTGTTAAATTAAGATCACATGTTTGATGTGGCAGCTGTAATCTTTTGATTATTGAAGAGATTGTTGGTAATGAAATACATTTGTAAGAAATATTTTTGGTGTAAACTGTATACATGTACAAACTATGAGCTATGCAATCTAATAAAATGATAGATTTAAAAATTGCCTCACACCTAAATTCATGCTTTTCAAATAGCTATTTATAGAAAGAAAAGTGATATTTAAGCTATCATAGTAGAATATTATAATCTGCCTTATATTACCTTAGATAATAGACGCATATTTTAAAATAACGTTGTAAAAACCATTCAATTATTTGTTCACACCTAAGTCATATAAATCAAAAGATTTGGGGAAGTGTCCAAGAAAATAATTATTTTTTACAAAAGTAAGACCTCACTGTAATGGCTTAGAGAGGTTGCCACAGAACAAGTTATACTATAGATAAAAATAAGCCAAACAAACATGAATTTTTAATCAACAGAAAATTTTATACAGACATTAAAAACAACTATTAATTTTAATCTTTTCTGTTATGAAATGAAACATCAGTGTATCTGGCTGTGCTATACGTTCAATATGTATTTCTCTTTCCTGATAGGTCCTTGACACTTACTGTAAAATCTCTACAGACCTGGATGATGATCTCAGCCTGGCGAGAGCCTATGAAGCCATCGCCAAGGTCCTGCAGAGGTAAGTTAGCGCATCCTTGTCTTGCTGTCACTGTGAATTCACTCAACT
This sequence comes from Cheracebus regulus, assembly GCA_963574635.1. Classification (NCBI taxonomy): domain Eukaryota; kingdom Metazoa; phylum Chordata; class Mammalia; order Primates; family Pitheciidae; genus Cheracebus; species Cheracebus regulus. The sequence goes on from CAUYQU010095917.1 coordinate 7,112, forward strand.
GTGAAAGGCTTAAATTGTTTGAGGTCTGTCGCTTTCCATTACTGCCTGCTTAAATTTTAAGCAGTGCCCTTCTTAAGTGACCCTTTCATCGTAAGTTATTTTAAACCATTTTGGTATTTTAAAATACGCATCTAAACTCTCCTTTGTCTATGCCTCCTTTGTATTATCTTCTTTTTGGTCTTCTGTAAGTTTAGTGATGACCTTGAATAAAAGGGAAAAAACCGGGTCACATCTCATGAGTTGAGAAAGCAGAGAGCACAGAAATATGTAGTACGCTTCAGTGGCTGAGGCTCACCATAACCTTTCCAGATCTCTTCTTTGAAGGAAGTTTCCATTTATGCTTCAGTCATGCTTTTTCCATTAAGACATCTCTCCTTTGAGCACATCTGGATAAACAATTGCTTGTAAGACCAATATTCTCAATATTTCATTTAAAACAGAAAATTTTAGATATATAAACAACTTCTGATACCTATTCTTCCATGGAAGATATATTATTCACACTTCCCTCATTGTATTGTAGTCATTGTCTACTCCATTTGATTGTTATGTAGTAGCATTATGACTTGAGAAAGAATAACAATAAGAAAAGTTATCAAAGTTAAGGCCTTGGTTTTTACTATGTTATCTTATATCCAAGATACAGCTTTTTAATGATAGTAATGGTGATAGCAGTAATTGTAGTAATAGATACAGATTGTGTTAATTCTGATTTCTTCCCATTTGTATTTCAGTTTTAAACACATACAAGGTGGTGTTTTAAAAGTAAAATTGTTATTTGAAAGGCATTTGAAACATTAAAAAGTACCTAGTGAGGTAAAATTGGAATCATTATGTAAGTACCATTGCTAATATAATAATCATAGTTTAAAATATCAGTACCGATGAAATTAAAGGTATCCTACAAAATAAATAAAATGCAGTCATCACTGGATAAATGGTTTAAGAACACGGACATATTTAGAAGGGGAGGCCAGGCATGGTGGCTCATTCCTGTAATCCCAGCACTTTGGGAGGCCGAGACAGGTGGATCACCTGAGGTCAGGGTTTCGAGACTAGTGTGACCAACATGGTGACACCCCATCTCTACTCATGAGGTCAAAAGACCGACACCATTCTGGCCAACATGGTGAAACCCTGTCTCTACCAAAGATACAAAAAAAATTAGCTGGTGTGGTGGCACATGCCTGTAGTCCCAGCTACTTGAGAGGCTGAGGCAGGAGAATTTCTGGAACCTGGGAAGCAGAGGTTACAGTGAGCCAGGATCACACCACTGTACTCCAGCCTGGCGACAGAGCAAGACTCCGACTAAAAAAAAAAAAAAAAAAAAAAAAAAAAAAAAAAAAAATAGCTGGGCGTGGTGGTGGGCTCCTATAAATCCAGCTACTCAGGAGGCTGAGGCAGGAGAATTGCTTGAACCCAGGAGGTGTAGGTTGCAGTGAGCCGAGATTGCATTATTGCACTCTAGCCTGGACAACAAGAGCAAAACTCCGTCTCAAAAAAAAGAAAAGAGGAAGAAGAAGAAGAAAGAAAGAAAAGAAGGAGAGGATGGGTGTTTACCCAAGAAAGACAGGGCTAGTTATAGGTGTGGCAAGCAGCCTGTGAGTGTTGTGATTCTTCCAAGTAAAGATTGGAAACTAGTCCATGGAAGACTAGTTTTTTTTAAAAAATAGCTCAGCTATTTTTTAAAACGTTTACTTTCCAAATAACAACCCAGAAGATAGAGATGGTTGAATACAAAGAAGAGACTGACAAGAATTCTATTTATGTCTATTTATTGCCAATCAACTCTGCTGGTTGTGCATTTTTATTAATTACTTTACTCTGCTGTTATCATTGCCCAAAAATCAGCAGAAAAGGATTGGATTCTTTGCTTTGCTTTGTAGTTGCAAATAATGTGTCCCTTAATATGTTTATAAAATCATTTTTACAAAATGACATTTCCAATGTGTTCCAGCATAACTAGAGAGCTAAGCTGGGTGTAGTGGTGGGTGCTTGTAAGCCCAGTTATTTAGGAGGCTGAGACAGGAAGATCCCTGGACCCCAGGGGTTTGAGTCCAACCTGGGCAACATAGGAAGACCTCATTTCAAAAATAAATAAATTAATCAATAAAAAGATAAAACTTCAGGGGAAAATATTTTTCATAAACAAGTACTAAGCACTTACTATGTTACAGGACAAATATTGAAATGTCCCTTTGGTAACTGATGGTCTTTATAATTTTTGAAACTTCCAGAGACATGAGGCTGTCTTCAAATAATTCTCACCTGTTAGCCTTGTGTCTTTTCTGGAATGTTTTAGCCTCCATTCCAGGATTTAAATTCCTGGTCAATACCGTCAAAACTAAGTGAAAAGTAGATCAATTCGCTGGTGAATTTTGGCACTAAGAGGCAGTCTGATGTCTTAATTTGCCTACTTAAGTATTATTTGGGGCTTGGAAGTGGGACAGAATACCACTGTATTTGATATATCATGAAGTTAAGTTTGTTTGGGGTAGGACTGGGGACCATCCTGTTCCAACACGCTCAGCAACCTACCAATGTGCCTTCGGCCAAACATTTAAAGGAGCAAGAAGATTTATCCCAATTTTATTTTTATGCCAAGTAAACTAATTCCCTTTATAAGAATTCCTGGCCAAGCACAATGGGTCCTAGCACTTTGGGAGGCCAAAGTGGGAGGATCATTTGAGTCCAGGAGTTTGAGACCAGCCTGGGCCACATAGTGAGAACCCATCTCTATTTTTTTTAAATTAATTTAAAAAAAGAATCCTCAAGTACAATAAAGCTACCAGTGATTTCATGGTAGATGTAGATTCTTAATTTTATAATGTTATACAGTGCACAAGACAGTGCAGGGGATGCTTCTTCTGAGGCCATAGTGAAAAAGTGTCCCAAGGCCACAGCCAGCTTTCCAATCCAGATCTGTAAATCTGCAGCATTGGTGGTGGTTATAGAGGAGCGCTCAGGGGAATGCAAGCCTCTGCGTATTATTTCAACATCTGTGCAAGATAATTTAAAGGATGATCTACTAACAGGCAGATGTTTCCAAACCTAAAATTCTGTAAGATAGACAATGACATCCTGAATAGCTACAAAGCATTATTAAGTCATGTCCAGTCATAGTATAAATGCTTTGATATAAATTCTGTGATCATTTTTAGAACATGTTGCTTGACATCCTTCAGTAAACATGTATGTGCACACACCCATATGCATAGACACAAACAGACACACACGTACCAGCCCTTTCAGAGTCCTAAATTGTCCTTCTCAGGTTAGTAGCAACATGCAAGAAATAGACTACAGCCCAAATAGAGGAAATTATGGTGGTGGCAGCTGAGAAATAAATCAAATTGCATATGAAGCTTAGCATCACCTCTAAATCTCTTTTTCCTAACCTGTGCAATTGCACAAGTTTCACTAATGGTAGCCCTATCTCTATAAACATATTTTATATCTTTAAAGGAAATGGAAGAGGATAGCCATGTCTAGGATAAGTGTATGTCTAAGGCCATCAGCTGAGTGTGCATGAAAGGTGAATAAGATCTAAGGCTGGAAGCTTCTAACATGCTTATAAGAATTTATACTAAGCCCTCAATTGAAAAACACACCACAATCCCTCAAGACTGAGGATTTGGTAATACACAGTTGCCTGTCTGGTGACATTATTAGTAGGTACAGACTTGGTGTTAGAGTTATTGAGGAAGGTGTTAATAAGTGAACAAGTTTTGTTATTTTTGCCATTGATCTGAATAATATTAATTGCATAAGAATTTAAGCAGTGTAGCAGAAAATAAGCATTTATAATGCTATTCTTTCCTTACTTGGAATAATAGTGAAGAAAAGAGTTGATATTCTGAAATGCTAACAGTTGCCTTGTGAAACTACAATAAAAGCTAGAATTATGGTCCATAAAACAAAGAGAAAGTGAGTTGAAAAATTACAAGTAAATATTATTGTTATACAGATAGTTTGAGTAAATACAGAGAGAGAAAACCCCTCAATTTTCTTTATGGCATTTCTTTTTTTGCCTCATTTACTGAAGTAGCTCATTTGCAGAAATGCCACTACTTTCCAAAATACTCAGACAACTTAAAAGAATACAGATAAAAAAATCACAAAAGTATGTTTAAGACACATTGGTTACAACTAACCCATCTCCAGGTTTATTCGATACCAATTATAAATTTTCTTGCAAACTCAAGTTAAATTATTTCCTAGAAAACTTTCCACAATGGGGATCTTTAAATCAATCAGTACAAAGTTTCAAGTGTGAAAATTACCTTTCTGTTATAGCTGAAAATTAATTTTTTCTTGCTTGAGAGAAATGACATGCCCTAGTAATTTTCATATATTCTTTAAAATGGAACATCCAGGCTTTGATGTGAAATTTCCTAAAAATGACCCAAAAAATACATCAAAACATATCTATTAATTCATGAAATTAAGAATAGCCTTTTGCATTTTCTCCTGTCACTGATCCCATTTGCCTTATTACTTTCATCTGTGGCCCACAAACTTGGTGGCACAATCAACAAACCCCTTAGTGGCTGTTTCATCTCTGCTCTATTTGATTTCTTCTCTCTGAGTAAATGATTAAGTTTTCATGCATTGGTTCAACCAAAATCTATGTTCACTCAACCACATCCTTTATTGATTACTTCTACTGCAAACAGTAGGCCAAGTGTGATATACATAATTGGACAGTTGTCAAGGGATGTGGGTGTTAACGGTCCTGTTTTCCCAGTTGGAAACTGGAATCACCTTGATACACAAATATTCTGCACTGTTTCATTCTCATTCTTTGGACCGAGGAGTCCTGTTCCTCCGAATATATGTTTTTAACTCTCTAAGGTCTGGTTGAATGAATTTAATGATTATACCATATAATATGCTGTTCAAGTTGCACCTGTGCACTGCATATAGAAAACTGGAATTAATATTTATCTAACATTTTAACCTTGTCCTTTAACTTATACAAATAAGCTGTAGCCTTTCTGTAAGAAAATATTCAATGTTTTCCTCTTCCATAAAAAGAATGGCTTCTAAATCTGTTGCTAACTTTTAAATTTGGAGAATCTTTAACCAACATATAATGCTAATATTTCATATGCTGCATTAACAACTTTGCTGGCTGTAGACCTATACATTTACTGAGTAAAGCAAATGACTAAGAATAATAAGACTTTTTTCTCTAGCATTATTTGTTAGAAGAAGTTCCAGATAATTTTGGATGTTTTCGAGATCTGTTGCTCCTTTGGAAGAAAAATGACTTGAATTACCCAGGAATAGTTTAATTTATACTATTTTGTGTTTCTGATACCCTGAACTTCGATTTTTGCTTGTTTCTTTGTTTGTATATATCTTGATTTAGCAATCCTCAGCAGGCCAAACCTAAATGAAAATGTAGTTTCTTCAAAAATATATTGGTTTTAGAATCATGGACATAAATAAGCTTCAGTGAGTCCATCTTAGCTAAATAATTAATAATAATAATAATAATTTTTCCTGTGGTTTTAAAGTGATATTAAGAGAAATCATCACTTATTTCCCCATCAATTTTTCCTGAATATTATAGTCTAGGAAAGAGCATGAAAAGTTAACAATTTGATAGAACATTTTTAGCCCTAGAAATCCACAAGTTTGCTCAAAATTCTAAATAATATATTTTATTTATTAATATTTTATACTCAAGGTCTCTCAATAACTTTTAGTTGTTTCATAAAACAAATATTTAAATTCAAATAACAGTGAAACTCTCATTATATTTTACTATATGCCTGCATTTGAAAATTTCCTCCAATAATTTATAATTTTTCTGGAGAATTGACCTATGCCTATATGTGGAAGATTAGTCATAATTTAGGTATGAAAAAGTGAGGATGGAATTATAAAAAGTAGTATTCACAGCTGTGGTAACATAAAATTCCATCCTATTTCTGATATGTAGAACATTCTTTTACCAATAAGAGGAAAAAGAATATATTTGATAGTACCTGATACTCAAGTAAACAAAAAATGTTAGCTTTTTGATTTTGCCCCTTAGGAAATAGACCCCAGGACTTTATGTGACATTTTGCAGAGCACATTCAAATCAGAGTGTTTAATTCATGACATGATGAAACTTTTCAGGAAGGATTGCTTAGCTAAATTGAATTTTCTTCTTCGCTTGTGGTAGACAATGTCAAGTAGAGAGCTGTGAATGTGATAGCTGTTTATTTCACTGAGAAATAATAACAACACTAGTGCCATTTATTGAATTCCTACAACATGCCAAGCCATACATTTACTCAGATTTTCATACCACAGCAACTTGTGGTCATTTTTAAAATGAAGAAACAAAATTTTCTTCAGTTTCATAACTTTAGTATGATCAAAGTTACTAATCTAAAAGGCTGAACTGAGATTCCAGCCCATATCTTTGTAAATTTCACCATAACACATTTTGACTTTAAAGTAATCTAACTTATCTTTACAAACATATCACTGTTTACCTGTGAAAATGAATGTTTTCCAAACCTTGGGAGGTTATGCAAGGAGATATCCCTAATCCTATGAATACTTGTTTAAAATAAATTCCTTTGAAAATACTTTCTGGGGCATATAGAAATGCTACTAGTGGGGACAGGACCAAGATGGATTGCTAGAAGCTGGGGCTCCCATCAAAAAAAACCATAATGAGTATATGACTCCTTCACTGGCAACCAAGTTATCCAGGTTCTGTCATCAAAATTGACTGGAAGGCAGGCATGACCCATAGAGAAAGGGAAAAGCAGTGTAATGTGGTGGCTCACCTGAAAGCCACATGGGAAAAGGGAACTCCTTCCCACCAGCCAAGGAAGGTGAGCACAGAAATGGACAGAGGATCAAATGGGCAAATTGACAGAAGTAGGCTTCAGAAGATGGGTAATAAAAAACTACGATGAGCTAAAGGAGCATGTTCTAAACCAATGCGAAGAAGCTAAGAACCTTGATAAAAGGTTAGAGGAATTGCTAACTAGAATAACTAGTTTAGAGAGGAACACAAACGACCTGATGAAGCTGAAAAATGCAGCATAAGAATTTCGTGAAGCATGCACAAGTATCAACAGCCCAATCGGCCAAGCAGAAGAAAGGATATCAGAGTTTGAAGGCCACCTTACTGAAATAAGACATGCAGGTAAGAATAGAGAAAAAAAGAATGAAAGGGAATAAACAAAGCCTCCAAGAAATATGGGACTTCATAAAAGGACTGAACCTATGATTGATTGGAGTACCAGAGATGAGGAGAATGGAAATAAGCTAGAAAATACGTTTCAGGATATTATCCAGGAGAATTTTCCCAACCTAGCAAGATAGGCAAACATGCAAATTTAGGAAATACAGAGAACACCACTAAGATACTTCATGAGAAGATCAGCCCGAAGATACATAATCATCAGATTCTCCAAGATCAAAAAGAAGGAAAAACTGTTAAGGGCAGCCAGAGAGAAAGACCAGATTAACTACAAAGGGAAGCCCATCAGACTAACAGCAGACCTCTCAGCAGAAACTCTACATGCCAGAAGAGATTGGAGGGCAATATTCAACATTCTTAAGGAAAAGAATTTTCAACCTAGAATTTCATATCTAACCAAACTAAGCTTCATAAGTGAATGAGAAATAAAATCCTTTCCAGACAATCAAATGCTGAGGAATTTTGTTACCACCAGGCCTGCCTTGCAAGAGCTCCTGAAAACAGCACTAAATATGGACAGGAAAAACTGGTACCAGCCACTGAAAAAACACCAAAATATAAAGACCAATGAAACTATGAAGAAACTGCATTAACTAGTGTGCAAAATAACCTAGTAGCGTCAAGATGACCTGATCAAATTCACACATAACATACTAATCTTAAATATAAATGGGCTAAATGCCCCAATTAAAAGACACAGACTGGCAAATTGGATAAGAAGTCAAGACTCATTGGTGTACTGTATTCAGGAGACCCATATTACCTGCAGAGACACACACAGTCTCAAAAAGAGGTGGAGAAAATTTTACCAAGCATACAGAAAGCAAAAAAAAAAAAAAAAAAGCAAGGGTTGCAATCCTAGTCTCTGACAAAACAGACTTTAAACCAACAAAGATCAAAAAAGACAAAGAAGGGCATTACATAATGGTAAAGGGAATAATTCAACAAAATTCAACAAGAAGAATTAATTATTCCAAATATATATGTGCCCAATACAGGAGCACCCAGATTCATAAAACAAGTTCTTAGAGTCCTGCAAAGAGACTTAAGACTCTTTGTATGGTCTTCCACTGTTATTGTGGGAGACTCAATAACAGTGGGAGACCATAAGACCCCACTGTCAATATTAGACAGATCAACGAGACAGAAAATTAACAAGAATATTCAGGACTTGAACTCAGCTCTTGATCAAGTGGACCTAGTAGACGTCTATGGAACTCTCCATCCCAGATCAACAGAATATACATTTTTACCAGTGCCACACAGCACTTATTCTAAAATTGACCACATAATTGGAAGTAAAACACTCCTTAGCAAATGCAAAATAACTGAAATCATAGCAAACAGTTTCTCAGACCACAGTGCAATCAAAGTAGAACTCAGGGTTAAGAAACTCACTCTAGTTCAACCATTGTGAGAGACATTGTGGCAATCTCAAGGATCTAGAAATAGAAATACCATTTGACCCAGCAATCATGTTACTGGGTACATACACAAAGGATTATAAATCACTCAACTATAAAAACATATGCACACATGTTTATTGTGGCACTGTTCACAAAAGCAAAGATTTGAAACCAACCCACATGCCCATTAATGATAGACTGGATAAAAAAAATGTGGCACATATACACCATGGAACACTATGCAGCCATAAAAATGGATGATTTCATGTCCTTTGTAGGGACATGGATGAAGCTGGAAACCATCATTCTCAGCAAACTAACACAAGAACAGAAAACCAAACACCACATGTTCTCACTCATAGGTGGAAGTTGCACAAGAAGAACACATGGACACAGGGAGGGGAACATCACACACCAGGGCCTGTCAAGGGGAGGAGGAGTGGGGAGGAATAGCATTAGTAGAAATACCTAACGTAGATGACAAGTTGATGGGTGCAGCAAACCACCGTGGCACTTGTATACCTGTGTAACAAACAGGCACATTCTACACATGTATCCCAGAACTTAAAGTATTAAAAAAACAAAAACAAACAAGAAAAGAAAAGAAACTCCCTCAAAATCACACAGTTACATGGAAATTGAACAACTGGCTTCTGAATGACTACTGAGTAAATAATGAAATTAGGACAGAAATCAAGAAGTTCTTTGAAACCGGTGAGAACAAAGAGACAACATAACAGAAGCTCTAGGACACAGCTAAAGCAATGTTAAGAGGGAAATATATAGCATTAAAATCCCACATCAAAAAGCTAGACAGATCTCAAATTGACACCCTAACATCAGAATTAAAAGAGCTTGAGAGGCAAGAGCAAACTAATTCAAAAGCTAGCAGAAGATAAGAAACAGTAACTAAGATAAGAGAGGAATTGAGGGATATAGAGACACACAAAAAACCATCCAAAAAAAAAAAAACGTATTCAAGAGCTGGTTTTATGAAAAAATTAACAAAATAGATAAACCTCTCTCAAGACAAATAAAGAAAAAGAGAGATAAGAATCAAATAGACACAATGAAAAATGATAAAGGGGATTTCACCACTGACCCCACAGAAATACAAACTACCAACAGAGAATACTGTAGACACCTCTCTGCAAATAAACTAGAAAACCTAGAAGAAATGGATAAATTATTGGACACGCATATCCTCCCAAGACTAACCCAGGAAGAAGTTGAATCTGAATAGATCAATAACAAGCTCTGAAAAAGAAGCAGTAATTAATCGCCTACCAACCAAAAACAGCTCAGGACCAGACAAATTTACAACTGAATTCTTCCAGATTTACAAAGAAGAACTGGTACTATTCCTTCTAAAACTATTCCGAACAATCGAAAAGGAGGGATTTCTCCTAACTCATTTTATGAAGGCAGCATCATTCTGATACCAAAACCAGGAAGAGATACAACAAAAAAAGAAAATTTCAGGCCAGCATCCCTGATAAACATCAATGTGAAAATCCTCAAAAAAGTACTGGCAAACCAAATCCAGCAGCACATTAAAAACCTATCCAGCATGATCAAGTCAGCTTCATCTCTGGATGCAAGGCTGGTTCAACATATGCAAATCAATAAACCTAACCCATCACCTAAACAGAACCAATGACAAAAACTACACAATTACCTCAATAGATGCAGAAAAGGCCTTTGATAAAATTCAACATCCCTTCATGTTAAAAACTCTCAATAAACTAAGAATTGATGGAACATATCTCAAAATAATAAGAGCTGTTTATGATAAACCCACAGCCAATATTATACTGAATGGGCAAAAGCAGGAAGCATACCCTTTGAAAACCAGTACAAGACAAGGATACCCTCTCTCACTACTCCTATTCAACATAGTATTGGAAGTTCTGGCCAGGGCAATCAGGCAAGAGAAAGAAATAATGGATATTCAAATAGGAAGAGAGAAAGGCAAGTTGTCTCTGTTTGCAGATGACATGATTTTATATTTAGAAAACTCCATCATCTCAGCCCAAAAACTTCTTGAACTGATAAGCAACTTCAGCAAAGTCTCAAAATACAAAATCAATGTGCAAAAATCACAAGTATTCCTTTACACCAACAATAGGCAAGCAGAGAGCCAAATCGTGAGTAACTCCCATTCCCGATTCCTACAAAGAGAATAAAATACCTAGGAATACAACTTACAAGGGATGTGAAGGACTTCTTCAAGGAGCACTACAAGTCACTGCTCAAAGAAATAAGAGAGAAAACTAACAAATGGAAAAGTATTCCATCCTCATGGATAGGAAGAATCAATATCGTAAAAATCGCTATACTGCTCAAAGTAATTTTATAGATTCAATGCTATTCCCATCAAACTACCGTTGACATTCTTCACACATTTACAGAAAAATTGTTTTAAATTTCATATGAAATCAAAGACCCTTTATAGCCAAGATAATCTTAAGCAAAAAGAACAAAACTGAATGCATCATGCTATCTGACTTCAAACTATACCACTGGTACCAAAACAGACATAGAGACCAGTGGAGCAAAACAGAAACCTGAGAAACAACACCATACATCTACAACCATCTGATCATCAACAAACCTGACAAAAACAAGCAATGGGGAAAAGATCTCCTGTTCATTAAATGGTGTTGGGAAAACTGGCTAGCCCTATGCAGAAAACTGAAACTGGACCCCTTCTTCACACCTTATACAAAATTAACTCCAGAGAGATTGAAGACTTAAATGTAAAAGCCAAAACCATAACAATTCTAAAAGAAAACCTAAGCAATACCATTCAGGACGTAGACACGGGCAAGGACTTCATGACAAAAATGCCAAAAGCGATTGCAACAAAAGCCAAAATTGACAAATGGGATATAATTAAAGTAAAGAGCTCCTGCACAGCAAAATAAACTATCATCAGAGTGAACAGGCAACCTACAGAATGGGAGAAAACTTTTGCAATCTACCCTTCTAACAAAGGTCTAATCTCCAGAATTTTCAAGGAACTTAAATATGTTTACAAGAAACAACCCCATCAAAATGTGGGCAAAGGATGTGAACAGACACTTCTTAAGACATTTATGCAGCCAAGAAATGTTTTAAAAAGCTCAAGATCACTGATTATCAGAGAAATGCAATTCAAAACCACAATGAGATAACACCTCACGCCAGTCAGAATGACAATTATTAAAAAGTCAGGAAACAGTAGATTCTGGCAAGGCTATGGAGAAATAGGAACACTTTTACACTATTGGTGGAAGTGTAAATTAGTTCAACCATGAAATATCATTTGACCCAGCAATTTCATTACCCCAATATATACCCAAAGAAATGCAAATCATTCTACTATAAAGACACACGCACACATATGTTTATTGCAGCTATTAACTATTAACAATAGCAAAGACATGAAACTAACCCAACTATCCATCAGTGATAGACTGGATAAAGAAAATGTGGTACATATACACCATGGAATACTATGCAGCCATAAAAAGGAATGAGATCATGTCCTTTGTAGGGACGTGGATGAAACTGGAAGCCATCATTCTCAGCAAACTAACACAGGAATAGAAAACCAAACACCACATGTTCTCATTCATAAGTGGGAGTTGAACATTAAGAACATATGGACACAGAGAGGATAACAACACACACCAGGACCTATTCAAGGGTTGGGGGGTTAAGGGAGAGAACTCAGAGGATGGGTCAATAGGTGCAGCAAACCACCATGGCCCACATATACCTATGTAACAAACCTGCATGTTCTACACGTGTATCCCCTCTTTTTTTTTTAAAGAACTAAGAAAAAAAAAAGAAAATACTTTCTGAACTTGCGACATTTTCTTTTAAATAGCCCCAGTTGAGAGAGGTGGGTTCAGTCTTTAGAAATAGCCAAAAGAATATGGAGTAACATTTAGAAAACCCAGAAAAAAGAAAAAGAAAACAAAAACAACGAGTAATCCCATTTTTTGGACAAAATTCATTAAATTACTTATAAATTGCTTTACATGAATAACAGTATACTATGAAGGAGTTACCTAAAGAGGAATTTCAAAAATATCACCAGCCACATTATTAACTGACATCTTCAAAGAAAACCATTTGGAGGGAACCGTCTTCCTTTGCATGCTAAGTATGTCTGGGCAATTGGAAAGGTGGGTCTGAAGGACAAGAGAGAAATCAGGTTTAGAAATACGCATTTGCCTGAAATATGCATATAGGAGTTAGGTCACGCCATAGTGTATGAAGCTGCCCATAATACGAATTCAATGGCGGAGAGAGATCCAAGATGGCGGATTAGGAGCAGTTCAGGATTGCAGCTCCCAGTGAAAGTGCAGAGGGTGAGTGGACGCCGCATTTCCAGACGGATTTTTATTACCCCCAGACCAGGAGATTCCCAGGCGGAGCAGCCCCACGGGT
>CAUYQU010095918.1:0-68615 GCA_963574635.1 Cheracebus regulus
CCACTTTTATATGACACAAAAATAACCGTCTATTTCTTTAGCCTTTTTTTTTTTTTTTTTTTTTGGCGATATGGAACTGAACCTAATCCTAACTGTTACAAATAGACCTTAGAGGTCATAATAGACTCATTTTACAGATAAGGAAACTAATGATTAAAGATCAACTTTGATAAATGTCTCAATCGGGAAGCAGTTGGCAAATTAATTACACTTCTGTTTAATCTTCTTTTTCTAAAGATAGATGATGGAGGTTCTATTTTATATGCCTATCAGTATCTGCTAAATGAATACGGTTTTATATTTCACATGTCTGTGAATTTCTGAACCTCTGAGGTCTTCCAACTGGCACATCTAATCCCAAGTCACACATATTCAAGGAATAAGCTATTAAATAATAAAAAATGTGAAGAGGAATAGTAATGAACAGACTTGAGAAATTTTTTTTTCCTATGTTCATTAGATTCCACATCTTAATCTGCATTTTAGTACATATATCTATAAAACTATATTAATTTGCACTAGTATTTTAGAAAGTGCTAACTGGAGATTTTCAAATTTGGGTGATAAGTCAGTATCTGGAATGTGGAAAGGTATCTTTACTTCAATATGTGTGTGAGATAATCTATGCTGTAGCCATAAAATATACCCCTGGATGCTTTTACAGAATAATACTGAAACACTCCCTGAAACTAATAGATACTGGTAAACTGACAAAACTCATTTATTAAATTCAATTAATGGAGACGAATAAATTACCTGTCTCTTGCTGGTGCTCCTCTGTGCCCCCTCCTAATCTTTGCTCCCACAAATCATGCAACAGCCATTAAAAACAGAAGGAAACTTTCTTCCTCTATGTTAAAGTAGCTTGAAATCATCTGCCTTGTCTTCTACAATTCCTCTCTTGTTGCTTGCTAAATATCCAAAGGGAAAATGGTCCTGGAAGGATGGGCAGTATGTGGTTTCCCCTATTCTACCAGACCTCCAACCCACACAGACAAAGAAACCCGCTACCCAACAGAGGTTCTTCCCTCCTTCGTACCTCCACCCACATGGGTGAATAAACCTGATTTCCAACACAGGTTCTTTCTTTGGGCCTTCCCTCACAGTTATGGCCAAAAAAGCCTGGAAGGACAATGAGTATCCTTTCAAATAAAAGAAATGCACTACAGAAATGAGCAGCAGAATCACAGTTGTGCACTTTGCCAACAATTTTTACTCGGGCGGTGAATGCCCACACCCACCCATGTGCTCTTGGCTCCTGGTACGCCCTTATAGGCATTCAAAGATGTGCAAAACAGTGTATGTCTTCAGTGCTCTTTGCCCCTCACAAGCATCTCTGATAATATCCAACGTCTGCTTAAATGCTAGTTTATCTTAAAGATAAACTCTCCTTCTTTATTTCATTCCACCAAGACTGAAGCCCTGACTTGGGACTATTTGCCTTGAAAAATGAGTTTTTCCACCTCTTCAGAGGATGGCTGCTGTGTATAATGATCTCGGAAATGCTAACGGAAGCCAAGAAATCACCTGTCATGAACTATGAAGCTATTAGTTATGAAAAGCAATATTGATATTTACCTTCTAACTCTTTATACTGGAGGGCAAAGCAGCACAACCTGGATGTGCCTGGTGCTTAGCCAAGATAAAGAGCACATATATATTTTCCCTCTTCTGCTATTTTTGAACTGGAAATAATGCGCACGGTGATAATAATGTGGCAACTGTCATTCAAAGCCCCTTCACACACACAGTGATCTGATGTGCTCCTCCCTGTGAATCCTGCATGAGGTGGGTATTTTGAATGTTATAATGGCCAGAAGCGGGAATGGAGGTAAAAAGTTAAGTGATGTGCTCCAGGTGACCCAGCAGAGCTTGGCAGGGCTGCTGCTTTGACCCTGGAGATGAGAGGAGCTGTTCTTTCTACATCAATCCCCCTGGACATATTTCAAAAATGCAACTGTTTTTCATTTGGGTCTATCTTTTCTTTGCTAATAATAATCAAAGCTCTAAAAGGTACAGATTTATCAAAGAACTGAAGCTACTAAAATTGTTTGCAATGTAGTGAAAGAAACTGGTAAACACCATTTTAAGAAAAGTTGAGACAACTGTGACAGAAGAAACAGATTTTTTCCCTGGGTGTTTGGGTTATCTTCAAAACTTATATTTCTAATGTCCAATGCACAACTAAGATAGTTTTTGTTCTGATATAAAGTGTGTTCATATTTGGAAGCACAGAAAACTTTAAAAATACAAAACTGCTCCTAATATCACCAACATGATGTATCCACTATTTACATTTTGATTGTACTTTGGCATATATTTCTTTTTTAAAGCTCACATTTTTCTATGTGTATTTACAAAATTAGAATAATTCTGAATATAAATTTTGAATTCTTTCACTTAACACTGTGCTGTAATTAGAATTATGAAATAGAATCAACTAGTTTTTTAAAGCTAGTTAAAGGAAGAATGAAATAAAACCAGAAAAACCTTAAATGACCATTTGTAACTAACTGTAAAATCCAAAAGCACTTGGCAAGTGGTAAGGAATTTTGAAATATAAATTAATGGAGCTAAATTTTAATCAGTGAGCAAATATTAACTGAGTCTTAAACAGCTGAAATCATTCTAGGAGCCAGGCCTGGAATGTTGTGGTAGCCAAGATACAGTTCCTGCTATTGGGAGCATAGAGTGTCAGAAATTAAGAAAATGCAATAAATTCCAGTGGAGATGGGCTCAATTTGCTTTCACACCAACTCGAATGGTGTGAAAGAATGGTTTGCAAAGCAAATGAATGATACGTACCATCGGCTAAGAATAGCATTTAATTTACTTACAAGAAGGAACTGTTCTAATTGGTTTAAAAATACTACAAATATTTTGTTAATGAAAAATAAGTACCTATTCAAACACTTATATGCACTAAATAGGAGCTAATACATGAGATTAAAATATGTAGTTACAGTTTTGTTTTTTTTTTTTTTTTTGCTTTTCATTAATCAAATCAGACTGGACATTCTCCAAGCATGTGAGTGAGGATTTACTGTACCATCCAAAAACTTACCATCTTTAGAGGTGTTAATATTTCTAATTAACGCTAGTCCCATTTCAGCTGCTCAGGTAAGAAGACTGTGATAGCAAAAGACATGGAAGATGTTAATCTGCTCTTTAAAAAACAAACACAGTATTTGATCTGAATTGATACAGCGGCTTTTTTTTTTTTTTTTTAATGAGACAGGGTCTTGCTCTCTTGCATCTCGAGTGCAGTGATGCAATCATAGCTCACTGTAACCTCAAACTCTTGGCTCAAGTGATCCTCCCATCTAGCTTCCTGAGTAACTGGGACTACAGTGATGCCACTATGCCTGGTTAATTTTTTTTTTTTTTTTTTGTAGAGATGGGGTCTTGCTATGATACCCAGGCTGGTCTCAAATTCCTGGGCTCAAGTGATCCTCCTGACTCAGCCTCCCAAAGTTCTGGAATTACAGGCATGAGCCACCATGCCCAGCCCATACAGGTGTTTTGATTTGGTTTAATCCCAAATGTCTACAGGGGTCACAGGACTTTACACATTTCTTTGACTTCTTTCTCTACTGGATCATGTATTATTGTAAAATTTCTTTAATATTATGACTGTGTGATTAAACCCAGGGCAAGCCAGAGTCAATAAATCAATTATATGTGTGTGATGTTATTGATACACATTTTTAAAATCACATGTTAGAAAATCAACAAATTAAGGCACTTTGCAAATCCAATCTACTTTTCTTTCATAAAACAGGAAGGAATATTAGAAAGATAGGAAGTTGAACTTCTCAATAAATGGCAAGAAGGAGATTGTGCCTTGGAGGAAAGGTTGGCATAGAGCCTGTATCCTTCCATGCCCGTGGTCTCACCAGAACCAGGGCCAGACCAATGAGAAAGAAGGGAAAAGGGAAATTACAAGAAGCAGAAGATATGGAGAGAAATGAGAGGAAGAAGAGAATGAAAAAGAAGTTGGGAGGGAACAGAAGAGAAGTTCACAGGTAAAACTGGTGGGTGACTGTGGAGAAACTGCAAACAGTGTTAAAGCCCTCCCTCCAGCACTGAAATGCAATAAGATCGCATTGACTCCATCCAATGCTCAGCCCCAACCTTGTCCATTTGGATTCCATTTGGTAATGGCTGGCAGTAACTGTCACTTCTGATAGGCCGACGCCCCATGTATACAACCAGTTGACACCTTTATAGTAGTATTTATAGCTCAGATACTTTAGAATATGACTGTGGGTTGGACACAGGGGGTCTTGTCTGTAATCCCAGCACTTTGGGAGGCCAAGGCAGGAGGATCACTTGAGCCCAGGAGTTCCAGGCCAGTCTGGACAACACCTTGAGAATTCATCTCTACAAAAAAAAAAAAAAATCTAAAAATTAGCTGGGCATGGTGGCACATGTCTGTAGTCTCAGCTTCTAGGAAGGCTGAGGCAGGAAGATCACCTGTGCCTGGGAGGTAGAGGCTGTAAGGAGCTGTGATCACACCACTGCACTCCAGCTGGACAGCAGAGTGAGATGCTGTATCAAAATACATACATACACACATGCATACACAAATGAGCCTGTGGTACAGTGGAGAATGTAGGGACAGAAGTTTATGTGTCAGGAAGGGGGCATGTGATACAAGGATGAACAAGAAGCCCAAGTGGAGGGGCACACAGGGCCATGTCGGTGTCCTGTTAGCTCCATGGTGGAGATACCTCATTGGTTTGGCCCTGGACTTCAGTTTCTGGGATGTCCCAGGCCAAGCTGCCTGAGTGCATGTCTGCCTGAGATTCATTCTACTCCTGAAAGTCCACAACCATCAGTTGTATTCTTACGTCGACTATGGTTCAATGGTATGGTTTCTCCATATAAATGTCCTGGCCACCACTTAGAAATGGTGTATAATTTCTTGTTTGGGTCTTAGTTTTTCCACTTACACAATCTTTTACTTATTTTATTTTCTATCTGTTTCACGGGCATGTTAATGTGTATAGTTAACAGGCAATCATTAGCAGTTACCAAGTGCAAGATAAATGGCAGAAGGAACCTTTTGATCTGTCCCACACAAGTTTCTTGGTGAAGGGATCAGGCCACTCCAGGGGCCAGTCTGGAAGCCATATCTGATCAGGTTGGGGCATGATATGGCATGGTTGTGTCCCCACCCAAATCTCATCTTGAATTGCAGCTCCCATAATTCCCACATGTTGTAGGAGGGACCTGGTGGGAGACAACTGAATCATGGGGGTGGTTCCCCTATACTGTTCTGGTGGTAGTGAATAACTCTCACGAGATCTGACCATTTTATAAGGGGTTTCCCCTTCCGCTGGGCTCTCATTTTCTCTTGCTTGCTGCCATGTAAGATGTGTCTTTTACCTTCCACCATGATTGTAAGGCCTCCCCAGCCACATCGAACTGTGAGTCCATTAAACCTCTTTTTCTTTATAAATTACCTATGTTGGGTATGTTTTCATTAGCAGCATGAAAACAGAATAATATAGGGCATCACACCCAAATGAGACCTATTTATCTTCTCTACTTCCATATGAACTCTGTAATGCTTTTCCTATTGCTGAAAACAACCTTGTTGCTGACCAATATGTTGTATCATGTTGTTTTCTGTAAACAGGCACATGTTACATAAAGCACCATGGCAAAAACCATTGATAATACATTGTAATGACATTCTAAAAATGTAGTAATCACTCAATAAATTCCTTAGCATCTGCTATATACCTCGAATTATACCAGAAGCTTTTAGGATATGGGGGGAAAAAATGACATAGTCCCTGCTAAAAAGTAACTTACAACCCAGCTGGAAGAAATAAAGCTCACACATAACAAAATTAGGGAACGAGACCATATTCAGTTAAGTGCAAAATTGCAGAGTACACTCAATTAGCAAGCTAGATGGTTTATTAGAAATAACAGTAGTTTAACAACTTTCCTACTATAAAACCATAGTTTAAGTCTGCTTTAACATCAGATCTGGTTTCTCACAACTGATTAACCTGAAAATGGTTTAGCACAACACTAATCCTTTAATTTAACAACCTATAAATGCCGTATATAACAAGTTCCACAGAGCCCTTTCTTGGATTCATAATGATGACCTGCATCTACCACACTATCCAATGTTCATTTTAATAAGCACCTCTGGACTTTAATGAACAATCGTAGGTCTAAGTGAGTATCAATTAAACAGAAAATGTCTCCATAGGTATAAACGGTGATGTATCATCTGGGTTAGCAGTGTTGAAAGGACACCTGTGAGCATCATGAGGTCTGGACGGCCAGTGTGCCCCCACGATCACACCTCCCACCTCTGTCTGACACAGAGCTAAGCTGGGGCCTGGGATGAAAGAAGAAAGCCCCAGCACATAAATATTAGGGGAATACTATAGAAGGAGGAACTCTAAAAGAAGAGAAATACATCTGAGCAACACAGAATCACTGCAGTGCTACCTGCACGCATTCTTAGTTTTCCAAGGACCACAGGAGGGCATGGCATTAACCCGAGCCCCTGAACATGTCTAATTTTGTAGCCATGCAAAAGAGAATTGGTCTGACTGACTTTGTGGCAGCAGCTGAGCCCTGCTAACTTCCCTTCAGAAGAACTCAGCTTGGGCTAGCGAAGAAAAGACGCCTACTCACCCAGCTACCTCGCGGCTTTGCGGAAGTACTGCAGGGTGAAGACTATGAAGAAAGGCAAGGCTGGAGAAAGCCGAGGCATTCTGCCTTCTCCCAGCACAGACGGCCTGGATGTGTTCAGGCCCTATCATCGCATCAAAAGAAGAACACCAAGGAGAAGGGAGTCACAAAATCTCTGGCATGATCAGGAAGGCACCTGGATTTGGAAAGGATACATTATTGCCCAAGCTTGACTTCACTGATTTCCATGACTAAGTCACCTGAAGACAGAAAACTCTTTTTTCAAGTTAAACTTTAAGAACTACAGCTCTGTTACTTAGAGTCCAAAGCAAATATTATCAGGACCAGTGTCTCTGAGGAAACAGCTGTCAACAACTCTGCAATTCCTTTATCCACTGCATGCTAACACTCATCCTGAGCCCAGCCAATGTCCTTCTATGCCTGGTTACAAAGACTGGAGCATTACCAAAATTCATCATTCCCCCTTCTCTCACCCTGATAATCACGGGAGTTTCTAGGGGACCTGGAAAGAACCCTTCATTAAATTTTGGAACATGAGAAAGGCTGGGTGGTACCCATTTGTCATATGTAAGTGGGTGCTGGATAATTTCCATCTGACCATAATGCCTGTATCGTTATTTTTTTTTCCTGCTTGCTGCCTTCCTATGATACTAATTTAAGGGTTCTTTTAAACCCAAAATTAGCTCTCTGTGCCCACCTAGATTGCTCTGAGAATTGAAATAGTCCAAGCTATTTGCTTTGGAAAATATACTCTATTGTGAGTAAAAGGTCTAGGGTCAAGGTGCTGCCTTCTGCCACAAAAAAAGAGAAAAGACAGAACAGGGAAGGGGCAGGGGAAGTCTGATAAAAATGGACTATCTGTTCAATTACCTATAGATTTTCCCACTGGGCTTTACTTCAGAAAGTTGTACAGGTTAATGCTATCCACAGGCCCTGGGCACTGGTGCCCCATGGCACAGCTGCCTGCGGGATGGCACGTGGTACACTAATAGCACACTTATTAGATGTTCTGCATGGTTACATAAGCCTACAAAAGGGAAAAATGTAAATGATTCAAGAAGATATTCTTCATGTGGTTCTCATGAAATCTTTAATATCTTAAGTCTTAGGAAGAACTCTCCTGGCAAGATACGATCAATTTTCATGCTTCATTAGGAAAACAGCCCTTTCAGTAATGTTATGGAAATGGCTATAGGCAAAAGAAAAAAAAATATCCTCTGGACTGAACAAAACCCCAAGGCACTTTGGATGAAATCCTTTCTTTGTACCCACAGCGTATCTGAAAGCAGAAGCCATGCTCACTTGCGATGTTGGGGGACTGTATTTTGACTATTCTGTCTACCCACAGAACTTTGCTTCATCTAGGTGGCGTTGTTATCAATCTGCTTAGTCTTTCATGAATTTGAATGGACTGTAGCTTAAACCAACAATCACCCCCAAAGCACTGCAATGATATGAAGAAAACAGCTGACATGGGGCCTGCGGAGGCGGGAAAATGGTGGATTGGAGAGAGGCCACATACACATTGAATTTCTGCAAAGGCAGAGGCAAATTACGTCACCTTCCTGCTTTCCTTTTTATTTAAAATCTACAGCTTTTCAAGACAATTTCTCTTTATTTCAGGAGAACCAAGAATGCAAAAATAAATGTCTTAAGCACACTGTTTACATTATTTTTTTTCTGACACTTGAATAGTTGACAAACTCTTAAATCACTTTTTTAAAACCCAATGTTGATACCAAATTCTACTTTTTGGACTCAAAAAAAACCTGTCTTTATAATAGTTCATTTTAAAAGCCTTGTCATACTGTAGTTATATGTGCTCAAGGAAGTTACTGCATGCAGAGATCTGCAGACATTCTTGAAAGGTGAGGAGTATACAAAGAAATAACCTGCAGGAACCTTAGCAATCTAGCTTCAGAATGGTTTCATTCATTCATTTGCATAAGCACTTCCATCAATTTACTTTCAGTATCCCTCATATATGGGATTAGTGCCCATCTATAAGAGAGCCCAGAGAGTGACCTCACTCCTTCCATCATGTGAGGACACAGCAAGGTGTCATCTATGAACCAAAAGTCCCTCCCCAGACACTCAATCTGCTGGTACCTTTATCTTGGACTCTACAGCCATCTATTTTTCTGTGAGAAATAGATTTCTGTTGTTTATAAGTTTACTGTATTTTGCTATAGTGGCCCAAATGGACTAAGACACTGCCAAACACCAAAAATACATCCACCTCAAAGGAAAAAAGATTGAAACCATTCAATTGGAGTGAACGCGGCACTCTCTCTTGTTCTCTGACTTGGACAGCTGATACGAGTCTGCTTTTCTTTGTGAAGAATGTACAGACTGCTGCAGCTGAAATGATCCTCCCACCTCAACCTCCTGAGTAGCTGGAACTACAGGTACATACCCCCACTACTGGCTAATTTTTAATTTTTTTTGTAAAGACAAGGTCTCAGTATGTTTCCCAGGCTAGTCTCAAACTCCTGGGCTAAAGTGTTCCTACCACCTCAGCTTTCCAAAGTGCTGGGATTACAGACATGAGCCACAGCGCCTGGCCCTCCTCTTGTCTTTTTAAGTTATTATGATGCCCAGAACAAGTCAGCTGCTATGAGCCTGCTTTTCTGTGTGAAGAACGTACAGAGTTTGAAAAGAGCTTCCTTCTTCCCTCTGTCCCTCCCATTGCTGTGCACCTTCATGGGTCATGCAGGTTATATGAGCTCTGGAGGGTCAGAGCGGAACAGGTTACAGCCCTTGTTCCTTAGGAGCCCATGGTCTCACGGGGAGACAGACGCCAAAAAATATCACAGCTCACTATCAGCAGTCCAGTGCAGGTAGCTGACCAGTGCTCCAAGAGCAGAGAGGAACAAGACTGTGTCTGCATGCCTGTGTGCACAGGAGCAGGCGGTGAGAGATGGCTGCTGTCAGGAGCGCAGCACAGAGAAGACAAGATGTAAGCTGAATCCTGAGAGATGAGCAAAGCAGTTACCAAAGACAGAAGGGCAGCATTTCCATCAACGCTGAAAAGTGCTTGTGAAACAATGGCAGCGTAGCATAAATGCGTGCAGAGTTTGGGAGAATGGCCAGCGATTTGCTAGGACTCCAGCAGTTCTTTCAGGGTTGGAACAGGGCATCATCACACGTAACAGTATGTGTATGTAATATGACAAGCAATGGAGCTCCGTTTGGGAAATGAGAACTCCAAGCCCCTTTGGCCTGCTTCATGGAAGGAGAGCCATCTCAGACACCACCAGCCCTCTGTGGCAGCTGTGGGGTTTGTTCATACCCCCCTGGCTAACTGCAAACTGTGTACACGTACTCAGGCCACACTGCTTCCCTTTGTCTACCCTAGGTGGCCTTATTCTGCAAAGCTCTGGCCAAGTTCTAATTCTCACAGACGCTTTACTTGCCCACGTCTACCCAGCAACTCAGAACATGTACTGATTGTACCACTCCCCTGGTCTGTCCTAACTCGGAGACTGCCTTGTGTCATAAAAGCAACACACCTCAGATTTAGATACCATGTTATCACTCACAAAGCACTTTAACATACATCACACCCTTAATATCCCCAGTAATTCTTTCAGATAGGTATTAGGCCCACTTTTTAGATCAGTAAACTGAGGCTCACATAGATTAAGGGAAGTTCCCAGGGTCACAGAATATGTAACTTGTGGAGCCAGGACTAGAAAACAAATCTATGGAGTCTATCATTTTTTTTTTTTTTTTGAGGCATGGTCTCACTCTGTCACCGAGGCTGGAGTACAGTGGTGCAATTACAGCTCACTGCAGCCTTGACTGCCCTGGCTGAAATGAGTCTCCCACCTCAGCCTCTTGAGTAGCTGGGACTACAGGAGCACACCACTAGTCCTGGCTAATTTAAATTCTTTTTTTGTAAAGACAAACTCTCACTGTGTTCCCCAGGCTGGTCTCAAACTCCTGGGCTCAAGCAATCCTCCTGCTTCAGTGTCCCAAATCATGTGCTGGGGTTACAGGCATGAGCCACAGCGCCCAGCCTTCCTCTTGACTTACGAATTTATTATGACGCCAATACAGCAATCCCACTACTGGGTATCTACCCAGAGGAAAGTAAGTCATTATTCGAAAAAGATACTTGCACAAGCATGTTTACAGCAGCACAATTCACAACTGCAAAATCGTGGAACCATCCCAAATGCCCATCAATTGAGTGTTTAAAGGAATTGTGATACACACACACACACACACACACACACACACACACACACACACACACAATGGAATATCACTCAGTCATAAAAAGGAACAAATTAACAGTATTTGCGGTGACCCAGAATGAAAATTCTAGGTCAGGAATGGAAAACCAAGCATTTTATGTTCTCACTGATATGTGGGAGCTAAGCTATGAAGACACAAAGGCATAAGAATGACACAATGGACTTTGGGAACTTGGGGGGAAGAGTGAGGGGGCAAGGGATAAAAGACTACAAATAAGTTGCAGTGTATACTGCTCAGGTGATGGGTGTACCAAAATCTCACAAATCACCACTAAAGAACTCACTCAGGTAACCAAATACCACCTGTACCCCACTAACTTATGGAAAAATAAAATTTAAATTTAAAAAGTTACTATGATGCCACTTGTTTTGAATAAGCATATGTTTCACCCTTGTGATGCAACGTAAATGAGGAATGACCTACCATCAATTCTATTTCTCTGTGTCCTCTGTGACACTCTCGAACAGTGCTATCCAAGCAGAGAGCAGCAGCTTATTCAACCAGTCATCCACCGAACATCCAGGAAGTGCTCACCAGCACTGCACTAGGTATTAGGGAGACAGAGGTGAGTAAAATTCAGTTGAGACTCCATGCCTTGTTGGGAGCCAGGCACATACAGAGGTCACTCGTATGCAGGGTAATAAATGACTCTACAGAGGCATCAAGATGCTGAAAGCAGAAGCCAGCAGCAACTCACTCTGCATACAAGTGTACAGGAAGCTCTAGATGGGTCATCTTTGAACATATGCTCAAGATGGTTTTGAAAAGATAAACTCAATAAATGGCTTAAAACATAACAAAAGAGGAAGGAAAGGAAAACAAGAAAGAAGGAACAAAGTAGGAAACTTGGGTGGGCCCACACAGACTGTGCACATCTGTTCAGCAGGGAATAGAATGTTTCTGCTTCCTAAGGGCAATGCATTGGTTTAGCTGCGAGATTTTCTTCAAAGGAGGTCTTTAATATGCAACAGATACTTCTCTGATTTTTGTCAGGGTGCCATCCAGCTGGACATCACTGGCTTGTGACATCTGCGATCTGCCCAGATCATGCGCAGAAACAAGACATCAGTTTCCCTCTGCTTAGAACAGAAGCCAAGAGAAGGGGCTGAATACAGGCACCTTTAAGATTCATACCCAGGGAACAGAGACTCTACTTGTCACCTCTTCACAAACTTTTTTTTTTTTTTTTTTTTTTGGAGACGGAGTCTTCCTCTGTCTCTAGGTTGGAGTGCAGTGGCACAATCTCAGCTCACTGCAACCTCCACCTCCTGGGTTCAAGCAATTCTTTCGCCTCAGCCTCCCAAGTAGCTGGGACCACAGGCACGTGCCACCACACCTGGCTATTTTTTAATATTTTTAGTAGAGACTGGGTTTCACCATGGCCAGGATGGTCTCGATCTCTTGACCTCGTGATCTGCCTGCCTCGGCCTCCCAAAGTGCTGGGATTATAGGCGTGAGCCACTGCGCCCAGCCCACAAATTTTTAATGAGTGTCTACTATATGCCAGGCAGACCACAGCGCAAAAAATTAAGCTTTATAATCCTTAACTATCATTCCCTGGTTCCAGGCCTCTTCAGAAGCTTGGCTATTTATTATCTAATATTCTTGTGAGTCCTTGTGTCTGAATTTCTGTGTTTAGATTCTTTTAGGGAGATAGTAAGGAACTGGCATCCACGTGAATTTTTTTTTTAAAAGCCTTCTCTGCCTGAAAATGTCAGACACATTTTAGATGTCAAAACTAACGTGGCATTCAGGGTGGGTGACTGATCCATGTGAGTGCTCTTAAGTGGGTGGAGAACCCTGTCTGGCTCATTGTCTTTCCTGCACACGCGCATTCAAATGCTCACAGGCTTACAGGCCATAAATAGCTCTTAGGGGAGTGTGAGATTACATCACGGACTCAAGAGGGCCCCATTACCTGAAATCAGTGAATGCTTGACACTCATCTCCCCAAAAAAGCACGCTGTTAAAAATGCAGAACTAGACTCACCCTGACCCCCAGAAAACTACCACTTCCAGGCATTATTATGGGCTCAATTTTGTCCCTCCAAATTTATATGTTGACATCCTGACACCTAATACCTCCGAATGGTATTTGGAAATAGGGCTGTTGCAGATAGAATTAGTTAAGATGAGGTCATCCTGGCGTTGGGGGTCCCTAATCTGATAGAATGGGTGTCCTTGTAAAAAGGGGAAATGTAGGCAGGGCACAGTGGTTCACACCTGTAATCCCAGCACTTTGGGAGGCCGAGTCTGGCAGATCACGAGGTCAGGAGTTCGAGATCAGCCTGGCCAAGATGGCCAAACCTCATCTCTACTAAAAATACAAAAATTAGCAGGGCGTGGTGGCGGGTGCCTGTAGTCTCAGCTACTCAGGGAGGCTGAGGCAGGGAATCACTTGAACCCGGGAGGAGGAGTTTGCAGTGAGCTGAGATTGTGCCACTTCACTCCAGCCTGGGCAACAGAGCGAGACTCCTTCTCAAAAAAAAATAAAATAAAAAAGAGGAAATATGGACTCAGGAACACAGGCAGAGTGCTGTGGGAGGACTGGAGTGACAAGGCCACATGCTAAGGAGCCACCAGAAGCTAGGGAGTGACCTGGAACAGGTCCTTCCCCAGCCTCCTCAGAGGAAGCATGGCCCTGCCCACACCTTGATCTCTGACTTCCAGCCTCCCTAACTGTGAGACACTCAATGTCTGTTGCTTAAGTCACCCGATTTCTGGTACTTAGTTAGGGCAGCCCTTGAAAAACGTTACAGGTATATAATGTCGTTTGTGTGTGAAGGAATGACTTCATCATCCAGTTGCTGGAATTCAGTTATTACGTGATGCTATCAACAACATTCACTTCCTCTTCCCATATATTGTGCCTCACCTGAACTGCAAAATTCCCATTGCAAGTTAAGACAGGTTCCTTACACAGTGACCTGAGCTGCCTCTCTTCTAGAAAGGACAACTCTGTCAGTCAGGTTATCCACAGCGAACATTATAACACAGTCCACTATTTCTCAGGTATCTACATTTGGTAGATACTTCACCTGCTCCTTGAGAAGTCCCCAGTAGTCAAACAGTCATGGAGAATTCTTTCTTATTAAAGAACCCAATCTAAGAGCCACCGACATTTCTATACTCATGTATGTCTACACTTACAGATTTAAGACATCAAGTTACACAGAAGGAAAGTTTATTCAAAATAGATCAAAACATCCCAAATTCAAGTTCCATTAATTGGCAATTGACTATTAGTAATTTTACCCAACAACAAATTAGTAATTCATCTGGGCCAGGCCTGGTGGCCCATGTCTCTAATCTCAGCACTTTGGGAGGCCAAGGCAGGAGGATCACTTGAGGCTAGGAGTTTGAGACCAGCCTGGGCAACATAGCAAGACACCATCTGTACAAAAAAGCTTTAAAAATAGCCAGGCATGGTGGCATGCACTTAGAGTCCCAGCAAGTTGGGAGGCTGAGGTGGAGGCAACACTTGGGCCCAGGAGTGTGAGGGTGCAGTGAGCTAGGATCACACCAGGACTCTCCAGCCTGGGTGACAGAGTGAGACTCTCCCCCTAAAGAAAAGAAAAAAAAGAATTCCCTTGGAAGTTTTTGCTTTTTTAGAAATAAGATTAGCTAAGAAAATTAATAATGCAAAGAAGTTAGGGGTGGGTGGGGTGAGAGAACAGGAATATTTAAACTATTTTTTTAAAAATTCAAAATTGTTTTAAAATAGTTATCCCATTTCCATTCCTCCATGACAATGAAGGTGCTGGCTTTCAGTGTCTGTTACTGTGGCCTGTGTAGAGTGAAGGCTGGTCATCTAAGACTCGTGTACCATCTAGAGCAGGGGTATCCAATCTTTTGGCTTCCCTGGGCCACAGCGGAAGGAGAAAAAATTGTCTTGGGCCACACATAAAATACACTAACCCTAATGAGAGCTGATGAGCTAAACAACAACAACAACTTGCAAGTCTTGGCCAAATGTTTCTGGGGAGGCCTGGATGGCAGAGGTGAATGGGGGGATGGGAGTGGGGAGAGTGGAATAATTCCATGGTGTCATCAGAAGGACTCCCGACAGCCCTGTTACTCCTCTCTGTCCCAAGTTCACTTTGTCCAGGGTGCTTGCTCTTCCTCCCATCTCACCCTCCTCTTTCACAGGTCCCTGTTCTGATGTTCCCCAATCCCTACCCCACACCATATGTTCTCTTAAGGAGCAATTTGGCTTAACCTCAGTTTAACCATTAATCTTTTTTACCTCACAAGGAATAACAAGTGAAATAAGCACAGAATTTGTCCTCCTTAGATGGTGAGGAAAGAGGAGAATTGTAAATATTTATGACTTACTATATTTTTCTTTAATTCATTCCACATTCCGAATTAATGTAAAAAGAACTGGGAGGACTGTTAGGAATACTCTGTCATACCAGCATCATTCTATTTGAGCCCTTTATGCGATATTATTACATGCAGTTATAATTATATTTTCTATTTTCCTTCTTTTTAAACTAGAAAACAGTCTTTCACTTAATGAAAGAGGTGATAGAGTATGGTGCTCATGGTAAATGCTCAATATATTTAATCTATTATTTATGATCATTAATTCTGGATTTATACTGAAATAATTTACCATTTTTAAAACACAGTTCTTAAAATATAAGTTGCCCCTCCCTCCACACATAGACGTTTCTGTTTGTGGTCATTAGATCATGCTGCTAATGACTTTGCCTAAACAATTTATTCATTTAACATCTACACACCAGGCACCCAGCTAGTCTGGGGACAAAGATGGGTATGACAGCATCTTTTCTGCCCCAAAGGGATGATGGGATGGAGACATGAGGACAATTACTTTGACATGGGGCACTCCTTTGGCCAATGAAGTAAAGGTCAGTGAGTGAGCACACAAAGAAATGATTAACATGTCATAGAAAAGGTTATGAATGTAGTGTCAGTTATGGGATATTTCACTTCGCTCTCATGAGATTTGATCAGCAAAGGAATTATCCATGTAAAGAGAAAATCGGGAGCAACCTTGCCAGTCTGTGAATGAAAGACTGAACAAAAGCCAATGCCAATTCGTACCAGCAGGTCCAAACAGTTATGCCAAGGTTCTATGGGGTATGTAGAATGTGTTCTCTCTGTACCCTGTCTTGAATTTTATTTTGCACATCCCAGAAAGCCAAGAAACTCATGCACCTGATTGCAACATATATACTTATATTCTGATACCACCGTTTGAATGGCAAGATTATTCAATCCATTTTCCTACCAGAGAGCTTCATGTGCTTTCTCTGACTTCTCTATGGATCCACAACAGTCAATGCTTTAAAAAATACTCAGGACATGGAACCAATACAAAAATAAAGGTAATTGTGATTAATCAACTGAACATGGAATAAGGCCACAGAAGATTCTCTTGAAAACAGTATTTGTTCACAATAGCAAAGACTTGGAACCAACCCAAATGCCCATCAGTGATAGACTGGATAAAGAAAATGTGGCACATATACACCATGGAATACTATGCAGCCATAAAAAGGGATGAGTTCATGTCCTTTGCTGGGACATGGATGAAGCTGGAAACCATCATTCTCAGCACACTAACACAAGAACAGAAAACCAAACACCACATGTTCTCACTCACAAGTGGGTGTTGAACAATGAAAACACATGGACATAGGGAGGAGAACATCACACACTGGGGCCTGTTGGGGGATTGGGGGGTAGGGGAGGGATAAGAGGGGGTGGGGATCTAGGGGAGGGGTAACATTAGGAGAAATAACTAATGTAGAAGATGGGGTGATGGATGTAGCAAATCATCATGGCACATTTATACCTATGTAACAAACCTGTACATTCTGCGCATATACCCCAGAACTTAAATATAATAAAAAACAAAAGTTAAAAAAAAAAACAAACAGCATTTGACCTTGCTTGGAGTGGTGTGACCATGAGATATGAAACTGAACAAATGGCACAGATGGTAAGGAATGCAGGTGTGTGGTATCTCTTCACATTCATTCCCACTTCAGTTCAGCCTGACACTTCATCCATTCACCAAGTAAGTGATCAGCAACTGCCTACTATGTGTCAGACACATAAAACAGAAGATCTAAAAGATACAGTTCTTGTTCTCAAGGAGCTCCGTTGATGTGGTTGGCATTTGTGCCCCCACCCAAATCTCATGTGCAATTGTAATCCCCGGTGTTTGGAGGAGGGACCTGGTGGGAGGTGACTGGATCATGGGGGCAGATTTCCCGCCAGCTTTTCTCGTGATAGTGAGTTCTCACGAGATCTGGTTGTTTAAAAGTGCGCAGCACCTCCCCTTTCTCTCCCTTCCTCCTGCTCCCGCCATGTAGGATGTGGTTGCTTCCCTGCCTCCTTCTGCCATGACTGTAAGTTTCCTGAGGCCTCCCCAGTCATGTTTCCTGTACAGCCTGTGGAAACACGAGCTAATTAAACCTATTCTCTTTATAAATTATCCAGTCTTAGGTAGTTCTGGATAGCAACGTGAGAACAGACTAATACATCTGTATCCAGTATGCAGAGATAGTCAAGAGAACAGACAGTAAAAATCCTACATGTGAGTTTCATGGGTGGGAAGCATAGAGCGGCTCAATGAGACCAGGAGGGAAAAGTCAGGGTGGGCTTCTTGGAGCTGATGGCAGTGTTGGGTTTTGAAGAGTTTACAGGGATATGAGAGGGAAAGCAGTCCAGACAGAAGAGGGAGCTCATGCCACATTGGGGGAAGCACAAGTATGGCATGCCAGGAGGGGAGGAAGGAGGTAATGAGTGCCCTCCTCTACCCAAGATGCCTCCTGAAGGTATGGAGACTCTCAGCAGGGTTAGGCAGGAACATTTTTGGATTAAAAGTGTCACTCCCGTCATAGAGTAGAAGATGGATGAGAAGGGACCAGGTTCCACAGGCAAGGTGAACAGTCGGGAGGAACTTGCTGCAATGCCACTGAGCTGTCATCAGGTTTGGCCTGCTGCAGAAGCAGTAAGCATGGAGAAGAGGAGGTGGACAGGGGAGATGTCCCGTGGGCAGACTCAGCACCATGGCTGCTGAATGGCTGGTCAGGGGCACATGGAGGACAAGGACAGGGTCTTCTGCCTTGGCCAGTGCCATTTGCACAAGAGATACGGGAGAAATCATGGACGGGTCCCTTTTTAACTCAGTGCCTTAATTTCTCATATGACCTCTAGGATAAAGTTTAAAATCGTTGACACTGAACGTTCTCTACAATTCCCTTACACACAGTAGGTACTCGATACACATCACTTGATTCAGCAACGAAAAAAACACACAAAAATAACTTTCTCCACCTAACCTACCGAAATTTTTCTGATTACAGGTTTGGTTTACTACTTTGCCTTTGTGAAAGAAGAGAAATAGCTTGTAACTTATCCAAAGAATGAGTTAACTGCAAACATTTTTCTGATAACATGCTCATCTCAAACACATTTTCTCTCCTGACACAGAGTTGCAGTGTATTCATCCGATTATCACCAACAATCATTCCTATCTGACTCTGGGTTAGGGTCTCTGTCCTCTCCTTCACATTTAAGGCTATTAGTCTTCAAGATAAAGAATTTCTAGGTAGAGATAGATGCTTGGGGTTCTGAAAGGGCAAGTGGTAATCCTCACATTGACACATTCCAGGCTCTAAAGCAGTCTGCATTATTGGATCATTATTACTATGTTTTCCTGGCAAAGGAGCCACAGTGGAGGAATCTACGCAAAAATAATTAAGTGAAGGTTGCTCCACCAAGTTTCCATCAATGACTCCTCCTTGCCATTCTGCCCTTCCTGAGATGACAGCGTGTCAGCTGCTGTGAACGAGATCTACATCGCGTTCTCAGAACTGCACTTGCGGCTGCTCTGTAGATTGCTGGGTAGTGGTGACAGCCCGTTAACCATAAAAAAGAAGAAAAAAATGGGGAGTTCAGGACTGGAGGGGGCTGAGAACATTTTAACATATTTACAAAAGCACAAGAGTGTAAGAAGTTATGTTGAGAACTTAAACATTCCCTTTCAGATCTGACTGAACTTTCAAAACTTTTACATGAAAGAAATGCAAGGAGAAACCTATGATAAAACCAATACATTAACATGTGTGGATACCGTGGGCCCCTCTAGAAATCAGGAGAGCAAACGTGGGAGCGCCCTGAGTTATTCTGACCTGCTGCGCCAGGCTACCAGGGCTGGGACTCTGACACTGGTAACAGCTCTCTGGTGAAGGACCTTGTATAAAGAGTATAATGGCAGGGCTGGGCACGGTGGCTCACGCCTGTAATCCCAGCACTTTGGGAGGCTGAGGCTGGAGGAATACGAGGTCAAGAGATCAAGACCATCCTGGCCAACATGGTGAAACCCCGTCTCTACTAAAAATACAAAAAAATTAGCTGGGCGTGGTGGCGTGCACCTGTAGTCCCAGCTAGTCGGGAGGCTGAGACAGAAGAATTGCTTGAACCCGGGCGGCGGAGGTTGCAGTGACCCGAGATCGCGCCACTCTACCCCAGCCTGGTGCCTGGTGACGGAGCGAGACTCCGTCTCAAAAAAAAAAAAAAAGAGAGTATAATGGCAACAAAAATGAAAGAAATGAAGAAATGCAAATTAGGACTAAAAGATGTACATAGAGATAAGTGAGCATAGCTCCTTGGGCTCATAAGCTGACTGCCTCTGAACATGAACAGAATGCTACTCCTTCACATCACTTTAAAAAAATCTTCTAATTATTTTTAAAGGAGACGGGGTCTCACTATGTTGCCCAGGCTGGTTTCAAACTCCTGGGCTCAAGTGATCTGCCCACCTCACTCTCCCAAAGTGTTACGATTACAGGCATGAGTCACCACTGCCGGCCTCCCCTGTATCACTTTTACAGAGATCTGTTTCCCCCTAGAGCTACTATTTCTTTGAGGTTAAGGGCTGTGTCTTAGTCATTGTAGTATGATGTATCTAATAGTACCTGACACATAGCAGATGCTTAATGCGTGTTAGCTCGTTAAATACGTGCCTCTGGAGCAAGGGATCAAACAAATCTCTGAATGACAGGTTGACTAGGAAGAGTGAAAGATCAATGGCTCAATGGTGGTCACGGATCAGCATCTCAACTAACCATGAGAACCCGATGAAATAGAGACTAGGCTAAGCTGATCTATTTCCCTCCCTCATTAAACGGCCATTGCTCCCAATAGGGTCATCAGAAAGCCTGGATATGGCCCCTGTGGAGGCACCACATATCTCTGAATGCCGAATAAAACAGATAATGTAGAGAGACATGAACTTCTTCACTGAAGGTTCGCTGTGAAAAACCTCTCCATCAGCCACGGAGAGGGAGGTGGTGCCCTGCTACTTTGGTACAGAAGTCAAGCTCAGACTATGCTTGCTGGTGATTCTCAATCAAGGCAGGGGTTACTCTCTCAGGGACATCTGAAAAGGAGTGGGGCCATTCTGAATCCTTGCAGTAACTTGGAGACATTATTGGGACGAGTAGGTAGGGGTGAACCAGGAGTGCTCATTGTGTTCATGAGCAAAGCGTCGTGCATAGATGAGGACTGTCCTGCCTGCTTCCTTATGAAACACTGCAAGTTCAACGAAACACTCTCTAGAACAGACAGCACTGACCTAGGGTTCTTCCGTATTTAATTCTTCTCTCCACATAAAATATTGAATCAGGCTATCAGACGTTTTCTGTCAAAAACATAATGTCTGCAATAATATTAGCAGTCACCACTGACCAGACATCTACTCCATGCCAAGCAGAATACAATACACAACTAAATGTTAACAACATCAACAACGAATTTAGAAAATACTGTTTTTAAACTCCCAATTGCATAAACTCAGCCGGAGAGGAAAAAAAACAACTCATCTAAGCAACTTACCAGTAAGTGGAGGAGCCAGGATGTGAAACCAGGTTCCTCTGACCCCAAGTCCATAGATTCGATCACGAAACAACCATCTTGGTTTTCATGATGGCCAATAACCCAAAGCCTACTACACACAGGTGAGTGTGAAGATCCCAAGAAGCTGGCGCAGAGCCTTGACCACTGACGGAGTCTCCTAACCAAAGAACCTGCAGTCAAGGTGAAAGGGACTGCAGGCCCCATGAAATGCTGTCAGCTGCAGGCCTGGGGAGAGTTCCATCAGCAGCAGTGTTACACAGCTTACTGTGTAACTGCCTCCTCGACAGGATCTCTACTACCCAAATACAGAACTTTCCTAAGAGTGATTCTTCACATAAAAATGCATGAAATTCCTGGAAAAAACTGAGGATTAAGTGGTGGTTCCTCTGAGTAACACTGGATTGCCTGCTTCCATCAGACATATAGACTCTCCCAAGATCCAGAAAGGTCTCAGGCAGGTGTGCGTTTGAAATAAGGATGCAGGAGACATTCTGCTACTTCAAATGAAGTGTATTATATGAGGTCTAGTATTTATCTTCTAAAGGAAGTCTGCTGTCATCACAGTTGGGAAACTTCACAAGTGATTTCTATCAGCATTTTATGGACCATATCAGAGAGCTGGCATGATTCAATAAGATTCAGAAAAGATGAGACCCCAGGAGGTCATGAGTGCTAACCATAGCCCAGCTAGTGGAATGACGTTGAGTGACTTGTTTTAACATTCTCCTGCCTCTGCTCATGGGTTACAGAACTTTTCTAATCCAAGATTCTCTGCATCCCACAGCATCTAAAGCTATTTCATAGGCTTATTGCAAAGATAAATAAAGTACTGCTGTAGATTCAAGTAAGTTCTGGATATGACTGTAAGAAATATATCATCATCATCATTATTAAAAAAATAGAACAAGAGACTTTCTATTCTACTTTGCTTATCCTGCCCTCCTGACCAATGCTGTCTTCATTTACTTAATTCCCATCTATCATCCTTGCCTTTCCTGAGCACTAGGTACCTAGATTAAAAAGATGATAGGGCCAGGCACAGTGGCTCACACCTGTAATCCCAGCACTTTGGGAGGCCAAGGTGGGCGGACCATGAGGTCAAGAGTTCGAGACCAGCCTGGCCAACATGGTGAAACCCCGTCTCTACTAAAGATACAAAAAATTAGCCAGGCATGGTGGCAGGCACCTGTAATCCCAGCTACTTGGGAGGCTGAGGCAGGAGAATTGCTTGAACCCGGGAGGTGGAGGTTGCAGTGAGCTGAGATTGTGCCATTGCACCTCAGTCTGGGCAACAAGGCGAGACTTCGTCTCAAAAAAATAAATAAATAATTAAAATTAAAAAGATGATTGCATCGCTTGGTAGCAAATACATGGAAAATTTCCACGTGGTTCATGCAGTTCTAAAAAACAACAGAGGAATTTGAAGTGGCAGGCTCTGCATACCACATTCACTGCAGCCACTTCCCACTTCCATTTGACTTCCTTTTGCCTTGAGAGTTCTTACTTTTCCTGTCTTCTTTAGGCTGTAAGACTACTGAAGGAATGAAAGGGAGGCAGCAGTGGTCTTGGTTTCTGAGCTTATCGGCAATCCTTTCACTACAAGAACTACACAGCAGATAAGAAGCTAGCATGTGACACACGTTCTGCTCTTTTTCCTTCTGGAGGAAAAGAAAACAAAGAAGCGAAGAGAAAAGGGTTAACGGGAAGCATTAACTAAACATTCAGGTGTCCCCTGACTCACATGGGCACTTCATTCATTCTATTTCCAATAAGTGGGATCAGCTCATGGGGCTCACAGGTTCATTGCACTGCAACTAAATGCTTAACCTGTTCCTTCCAACAGCAGGTGTCACGTGCAATCACATGACTAGCCCAGGATCAGTGCTACAGAGTCCTGTGTACGTTCACCTTTTGTAAACCCTCTCACTGACTCACTGCACCAAGTTATGTTCTTGCTATTCATTTGCCAAAATTAGATTTCCTTACTGCAAGAAATACATACAGATTATTAATGGGCCTACTCCTTATTTTACAGATGAGGATAGTGAAGCTTGCTCAAGGTGACATAAAAAGTATCTGTAATTTCTGGGTAGCATGAGCTTCCCAGGCTTTAAGTTAGCAGCTGGTTCCAAACTACAGACCCAAGTCCACTCTACTGCTACTAGTACTCTAAATGGGAGATCCTTGACCCATAACTCTGTACTTATTTTACTTCCAAGAACTTCTGGCAATGGTAATTCTCACCTCTGAATGCTGATGTGTTTCATTTCCATGTTTTCAATATCTGTTGCCCTATCACCTTCCTGGCTAATTTTCATTACTCTCCTCTTCAGCTCCACTGGGAGCTTTGCTGGGAGTATGCATGCAGATATCTTTCTCTCATGGACTGCACTGCCTTTTGGGTGCCCGAGTTTACACTATTTCCATAATTGCCCATCCCTGAAATAGATGGACACTGGCCTTCTCCCTAGTTTAGATCTTGGGTTGTTAGACTCCTTGGGTCTGTCTTAGCTTCTGTCTCTGTTTTCAGTTTGGATTTTCTACCTCCATTTGGCTTCTCTGTCTCTAGCATCATACCTCCCTGATGATCTGTGGTAGTGGTGGTAATCCATTTATGAAAAGCAAGACAACATCGATTCAGGAATCAAGCACGCATGCGCGCGCACACACACGCACACGCACACGCACGTATGCAAGTAACCAAGATGGAATAGTGGAGAGTACACCAGGCAAGAAGCCAGAAGGGTCAGTTCTACTTCCAAACCCTCTCCACTGCAGCATCTTAGATGTAAACTGGCGTCAGTAACACATCCTGTCATCCACCTCCCAGGAAAACTGTCAAAGATAATAATTACGGCCAGGTGCGGTGGCTCACGCCTGTAATCCCACCACTTTGGGAGGCCGAGACAGGTGGATCACCTGAGGTTGGGAGTTCGAGACCAGCCTAGCCAACATGGCGAAACCCCGTCTCTACTAAAAATACAAAACTTAGCCAGGCGTGGGGACGCATGTCTGTAATGCCTGAACCCAGGAGGTGGAGGTTGCAAGGAGCTGAGATCACAGCACTGCACTCCAGCCTGGGCGACAGAGCGAGACTCCATCTCAAAAATAATTCAAAGAAATAGTTATGAGGGTCTTCTGAAAACAAGAAAACACTATTCAGATGAAAACTATTATATTTACGGATTACTGTCTTAGTTTTTTTAAAAAAAGAAGCCCTTCTTTGAATTACCTATAATGCAACAGTGGTTCCATCAAAATTGTGCATGATTCAATCAGAGGTTCTTAAACATGGCTGACCATCAGAATCACCACTGTGCCTTGTAGGAAACACAGATTCTCAGACATTCACAGTCTCTAATGGCCCCGGATTTTCCGGGCCAGTGCACAGGTAATGGTATTTTAAAAGCATTTCCCCAAGGGATTCTGATCAGTGAGGTTTGGGATCCACTTTTTAAAAATAACATTTTTCTCTGTGATGGAGGAAATATAAGCAAAACTATGATTCATGAATTTGTTATCTGTTTTTTCTGCATAAGATATCAGTTTAACTGTTGGTTTTTAAACTGTAACTCTGAAGGCTAACAACTGGCAAGAGAGAGTTTTCAGGAAGAAAGCTGGCTCTGGAAGGCACTGGAAGGTTCTGGAAAAGCAGTGTGCACTAGACAGGAAGAGGCTGTGTGAGGCGGTGGACGACTACAGAGCTTTGCTGTGGACTCCAGGCCTCTAATCCCTTTCAGTCTTTTTACTTCTCTACCCTCAAACCCAGCAGCCTCGAGGGGAGATGTCAGTGCCCCTGACTGCAGCCTGACATTTCCTCCTGGCCTCTGGTGGCCTACTGTGTCCTTTACCAAGCAGTCCAGTGATTGGTTTCTGGAGCAAAAATCCAGCAGCCAGATTACCAGGATCGTAATAACTAGGGGCAGGCACCAGGAGGCAGAGAAACAGAGCTGAGTAGCAGAAACTCTCTGATGTCCCAGAGGAAACACGCAGCTCTTCTCAGAGGTGGCAAAGAACATGCCAGAAGCTTTGCCTGCCTGGTTGGCAGCAGAAATGGCACTAGCCAGCGATCACCCGTAACCTAGCTGCCTTCTTTACAGATGGCTGCTGTCAGGCTGTTTAATTTGGAGGAAATTCCAATGTCATCAGCAGAGACATGGCATTGGGGAGGGCTGCCAAGCACAAAGACAGAACTTGGCTTCCTCAGCTGATACCCGTGGATACAGAAACAGGATAGTCTTAACGATCTTTTAGACCTGACCTTAGTAGCAAACCGGGTAACAACCCGTCATAAAAGTGTTTCTAAAGTGGCTTGATTTTCTCTCCCTTCCCTTAAGATGCTGAATGCCTGTAATCTAGTTATTAATGGTCATTTTGTGCTTAGTGATTTGCTAAACATTTTTTCCAACCCATTCTCTTTTTTTTTTTTTGGAGATGGAGTTTTACTCTTTCACCCAGGCTGGGGTGAAGTGCTGCGATCTCACTGCAACCATCGCCCTCTTGGGTTCCGGTGATTCTCCTGCCTCAGCCTCCTGAGTAGCTGGGATTACAGGCATGCACCACCACATCTGGCTTTTTTGTATTTTTTAGAAGAGATGGGGTTTCACCATGTTGGCGAGGCTGGTCTCAAACTCCTGACCTCAGGTGATCCATCCTCCTCGGTCTCCCAAAATGCTAGGATTACAGGTGTGAGCCACCAAACCCGGCCTCAACCTATTCTTTATCTCTAAACTCACAAGTCAGTGGTTCTCAAAGTGAAGTACCCAAGGCCAGCAGTATCATGATCACCTGTGAACTTGTCACAAGTGCAAATTCTTGGGCTTTCCAGCAATCTGTGTTTGAGCAAGTCCTCCCGGCAATGTCCATGCACTTGAAATTTGAGAGCAACTCTCATAAGAGGTCACATGGCTCCCCTTAACATAAACACACCAAAATGAAGCACCATTTTCTTTCAAGAAGTTTCAAAACCTTCAGACATTTTATCTGAGTAAATTCATAAGCAAGACACAAGAACATATTGAATTTTTTGCTTAATAAATATGATTTTCTTAGACCCACTAACAAATCTCATGTCTCACCCACACAAAATAGTATATGACTTACGAGTGATCACAAAGAGAATCACAGTGGCTTTTAAATTTTTGTTTTATTTTTATTTTATTGTATATATTTATTTATTTATTTTAGAGACAGAGTCTTTTTGGGGTATATCCATAGCTCACTGCAGCCTCAGACTCCTGGGCTCAAGCAATCCTCCCATATCAGCCTCCTGAGTAGCTAGGACTACAGAGATGCACCAGCATATCTGGCTAATTTTTACATTTTAAGAGAGGCAGTCTTGCTTTTTTGTCCAGGCTGGTCTTGAATTCCTGACCTCAAGCGATCCTCCCGCTTCAGCCTTCCAAAGTGCTGGGATTATAGGTGTGAGCCACCATGATGGCTCCTAGTGAGTTGTTTAGTTTAAAATACGTGACTCTATCACCATATTACTTGCCTACAAATATGTCCACCCAATTCACGATATATGATCAGTGTGTCTAAATACATAGCAGTGCTTATGGCACTGACATTTTAAGTCCTGCTCAGGAAAAAAAAATGCACTATTTAGCTTCCATATGTGACTAATTTTAAAATATGCTAGGCAAGGTGGCTCATATCTGTAATCCCAGCACTTTGGGAGGCCGAGGCAGATGGATCATGAGGTCAGGAATTTGAGACCAGTCTGGCCAACATAGTGAAACCCCATCTCTACTAAAAATACAAAAAAATTAGCTGGGCATGGTGGCGGGCACCTGTAATCCCAGCTACTCGGGAGGCTGAGGCAGGAGAATTGCATGAACCCGGGAGGCTGAGGTTGCAGTGAGCAGAGGTCGTGCCACTGCATTCCAGCCTGGGGAAGTGCGAGACTCCATCTCCAAAAACCCCAAAAGACAATAATAATAAAATAAAATATGCTTTTCAATAATTCATCTACAATAAAGTGTAATGCATTTTCAACATGTGATTCCAACATGGAATCATCCTTTTTTTTTTTTTTTTTTTTTGTGATTTGTGCCTCCCTCCCCTAAGTTTTAACCTCTGCTTGGCCCAGATATCATGGGTCTATGTTTCTGTGGTCTAAGACACTTCTTAAAGATAAGCCAGGTGCCTAACACACATCTAGGAGTAAGTTAACCATTTCGAAATACTGGTTTCTTTGGCTTTTTAGACCTCTTGATTGTTTCGGTTATAAAGGTCTGCCTTTAAAATGTTTCCTTCTGTGTTCCTAACGAGGCTTCTCAGAGTCTCCACTGTCAAAATGTGGCTGATGAGACATTAGGCATCCCTCACATCACCCTGTGATTATGGAAGGACATCATAGGACTCCTTCCCAGCCATGTGCATCATTCATGATCTATAATTTCAATCTTTTGTTCTCCCACAGCCATTTTTTTCCTGAACCCTTCAGAACAGCCAGAAAAAAAAAATCTTTTCTTCTTGGGAATGTTTTCATTTTAAAATTTATTTTCATTTTATTCCATTGTTAATTAACATCTAATCATTTTTTATATTTATGGGGTGGAGTGTGATGTTTCAATACATGTATATATTGTGTAATGATCAATTCAGGGTAATTAGCAGATTTCTCACTTCAGAGCCTCATCAGTTCTTTGTTGTGAGAACATTCAAATTCCTCTTGTTAGCTTTCTGGACTCT
This sequence comes from Cheracebus regulus, assembly GCA_963574635.1. Classification (NCBI taxonomy): domain Eukaryota; kingdom Metazoa; phylum Chordata; class Mammalia; order Primates; family Pitheciidae; genus Cheracebus; species Cheracebus regulus. Next base: position 27,547 of record CAUYQU010095918.1, read on the forward strand.
TCCCTTAAGGACCAAAGAAGAGAATAAAAGCCTCTATAAAATCCAGCTCTGTTTAAGTCCTATCTTTCAAGTAACTAAAAAGTTGAATACTAGCCCCAATAACTGGATCCAGAAATCATTTTTCAATACTAATTTTGTTAGCCAAAGGGATATGTGATAGAGAATGTGAGATGAAGAGTAGATGGCCCGTCCAAAATAAAAATCCATTTATGACTGCATTTTCCACGCTGGCTTTCCAGGATGGTCCTGAACTTGCTAATTCATGGTACAATTTTGTACTGTAACACAGCCAAGGAGAAACAGTAGCATATCAGAGCCAGGTCAGTGAGAGCTGACAGTTAAACTTGAGAGCCAAGCATTCAACATAGCCAATGTTAAAAATTAATCTATATAAACTTATGGTTTCATGAATTATATTAAAAACTCATCATCATTTTCATTATTTTGCTCGAATTTACTATTATCCGTATGACTGAGGTTAATTATGTCTATTTGTATGGTGGATATAAAGTTGTGCACCGCATAACAACATTTGGGTCAACCACGGATTGAATCTGTGGCAGTGGTTGCATAAGATTATAATGGAGCTGAAAAATTTCTATTGCCTGCTGACACTGTAGCTGTCTAATGTAACAGTGCAATACATTACTCATATGTTGTGGTCATGCTGGTGTAAATAAACCTCCTGCACTGACAGTCCTATAACTGCATGTGCCTACTGACAGAATAGCATGTGCAATTATGCACAGTACATAATACTTGATAGTGAAAATGAATGACTATGTTACTGGTTTGTGTATTTACGATACTATACTTTTTATGGTTGAGAGTGGACTCTCCATACCTTTAAAAAAATTAACTGTAAACTGCTTCAGTCAGTTCCTTCTGGAGGTGTTCCAGAAGAAGGCATCGTTACCATTGCAGATGATGGCTCCATTCATGGTGTTGCCTCTGAAGACCTTATGGATGATGCAGATGTAGAGGTGGAAGACAGTGATACTGACCATCATGACCCTGTGGAGGGCTTGGCCAATGTGTGTGTGTGCGTGTGTCGCTTAGGTTTTCAACAGGAAACTTAAAAAAAAAAAAACCACCTGTAATCCCAGCATTTTGGGAGGCCGAGGCAGGAGGATGGCTCAAATCCAGGTGTTCGAGACCAGCCTGGGCAACATAGCAAGACTTAGTTTCTGCAAATAGAAGCTTATAAAAACAAAGAAAATATTTTTGTGCAGCTGTACAATGTGTTTTGTATTTTAAGCTAAGTGTTATTATGGAGTTATCAAAAAGTTTTTTAAAATTAAAAAGTTTAGAAAGTAAAAAAGTAAGCTGAGAGTAGTTAATTTATTATCAAAGAAAGAACAATTTAAAAACCAAATTTAGTGTAGCCTAAGTGTGCAGTGTTTATCGAATCTCCAGTAGTGTACAGTGATGTCCTGGACTTTCACATTCACTCACCACCCACTCACTGACTCACCCACAGCAGCTTCCAGTCCTGCAAGCGTCATTCATGGTAAGTGTCCTATATAGGTGTGCCCTTTTAAAATCTTTTCTATTGCATTTTTATTGTACCTATTCTATGTTTAGATGAACAAGTATTTACCATTGTGTTACAATTGCCTAAGAATTCAGTACAGTAAGGTGTTTAGTGCTATAGGCAATTGTAACACAATGTCCAAGTTTGTATCCTGGGAGCAACAGGCTGCAATATATAGCTGAGATGTGTAGCAGACTCTACCATCTAGGTTCCTGTAAACACACTCTACGATATTTGTACAAGAACGATGTAAGGATCCATTTCTCAGAATGCATTCCCATTATTAAGTGATGCATGACTGTCCTGTAAGACAGTGTGCTACTGTACATCTCTTTATAACCTCACAGTTGGTAATGTCACATTGGTAGTTTGAGATTAGTCACAGTGAGAGTATTTATACTATAGAAATCAGCAAATGCTACAAATCAAGAAGTCCTGTGATTCTTGAGCCAGTAGCTAAACTTTCTTTTCTTGAGATGGAGTCTCTCTCTGACACCCAGACTGGAGTGCAATGGCATGATTTTAGCTCACTGCAACCCCCGCCTCCCGGGTTCAAGTGATTCTCCTGCCTTAGCCTCCTGAGTAAGCTGGGATTACAGGTGCCCACCACCCATGCCTGGCTAATTTTTGTATTTTTAGTAGAAATGGGGTTTCACCATACTGGCCAGGCTGGTCTCAAACTCCTGACCTCAGGTGATCTGCCCTCCTCAGCCTCCCACAGTGCCAGGATTATAGGCATAAGCCACCGTGCCCGGCTGCCAGTAGCTAAACTTTTATCAGCACACTACTGGTATCCATTGCAACTTTTTCTTAAGTGAAACAGAATGAGGGGAGAATGGTAGGACTAGTCAACTTCCCATGATTACACGTACAAGTACACACCACCAAGCCATATGCCACCAAATCATTACTGTCCAGAGTTTCCAATCAATCTATTGCTGATTTACTACCTCTATTATCTGCTACTGAAATCAGTCTGACTCAGAAAAATATATGTGTGTTGGCAAAAACTCACCCAAGAATACTATCTTCAAGAAAAAAACACCACTGGATATTTGTATCATCCTTCACCATGGCCACGGAATTTGATAAATTATCTCATTAACTCCTCGCAACCATTGCTATGTTGAGTTTCACTGTCCCTGTTTGACAGGTGAGGTTAGGTGATCTGTCCAAGGCCACATATCTACTAAGTTGCATAGACAGAACTCAAAGCCAGACGTCCAAGTCTTGTATTCTTTAGTCTCTACCACAGGTTATTGCTTTTATGCCAATCTGTCTCGAAAATAGGATTTATTTTCCCCAAAAGATCAACATCTGGGTTCACTTCTCTCCTTCCTTCAGGTAGCAATGCAGCCAATTTTGAGGAACCACATTTACGTTTCTGAGCACCAACTCCCACAGCCAAGCTCTCTTCCTGCTCACAGGCAGAAATTACATCCCCACGGCAGCAATGTCTTAGATAAATCAAACCCAAACACACTTCCATCTGAATTCCTAAAGATGGTCTAGGCATGTGGGCATCATTAGGAAGTGTTTCATATTTTGTATCTGAGTTATTCAAACCCAAGGAAAAGCCAGAGGCATTTAATTTAAATCCAAATAGAAGTAACAGTGAATAAAGAAGCCAGGTTCTTGTACTTAACGGTGAAAATAAATATATATGTATGTGTATAGAGTTTATTTTACACACACACACACACATACACACACACACTACATGAGGGGGAAAACAAACTACATATATTTACACACATGTATGAACATGTGTGCATTCTCTATATGCACATACATATATGCACACATACATGTGTTTTATGAGTATGTGTGTGTCTAGTTTGTTTTTCGCCTCCTCCAGGAGTTATACAGCAAAAAAGAAGAAAAAAAATCCCTGCCCTTTATCAGATATGTACACATTTTATCCTTGCAATATGTCTAAAATGATTTTATGACTAAATCCTGGGAAAAATGTGAAGAATGCTTGGCTAGATGGCAAGCTTTTCCAGTAAAAACACAACATTGCTTATGAATTGTAGCACTTGGAGAAGGCTTTTCAACATGATGTACATTTTTGTTCTAGCTTGAGACTAAATCCTGTTTGGAGGCAGATTTTCTTTGGCTTTCAGAGCAAGCTGAACCGACTGTACAACGCAGGTCTTTGGACCCTCCAGCATGGACTCACCACAAGGGGACAATGATATGCAGTTCCATTAAACAGGCCTCTGTCTCACGACTCCAGCCAGGGTTAAAACCTTCCGATGTTTTCTCAACACATTAAGCAGAAATAACCATCACAACAGCAAAAACTAAACCCATCTGTCCCCTTGTCAGGATTTTTGAGACTGTCAACGGACTGACCTTGTGGCTGGAAAGCTTTTTGGAGGCTGTGTAACAAAAGTTAAATGTGGCAGTGAATGCACACAGAGAAATTCTTAGAGGTCACTAGTGAATTACCAACACTGTTACCCAGGGAAGAGATGATGGAGTTTCCATTTTATCTCAGAGCTTTGCTGGGTGTATGGTGATGACTTAAAATGCTGTTAGGCTACGTAGCCAACACTTTCTTGGAAAGATCTTTCCCCTGCTGTTCTATTAAAACTGTCAGCAAATAGGGCCAAGGCACTCACTGGCCTGTGAGGAGGACACCTTAAGGCAATCAGGCTGTCAAATAAAGCCAAACACTTTCTCAGCATTTCTATAGACGGAAATAGTGAAAAGTGTGTTGTGTTCCAAGCATATCCGAGTAAACTCATTTTTGCCTCATGGATCTAGAAGACAAGAGGTGGGGGTGGGGGCAGGCGGGGAGGGGAGCCACATAATTCTCCTTCTAACCCTCTGGCTCTCAATCAGAAGCAATTTTGTTCTGCAAGGGACACCTGGCAGTGTCTGAGGACATTTTGGATCATCACAACTGCCGGGTGCTACCAGCATCCAGTGCATCGAGGCCAGGAATGCTGCGAAACCTCCCACAATGCCCAGGACACCTGCACCTGCCTCCTTCTCCCCGCTTCCCCAAATAGGATGATCTGCGCTCCAAATGTCAATAGTGCTGTTGAGATTCCCTGCTCTAAAGGGAAGCAGAAAAGATCAGCTGCCGCCAGAGAATTTTCCATTGACCTTCTAACTGTTGCCCGGGCTCCTGGAGGACATCCTCTGAACACGCTTGTTTCCTTGACCTAAACATTTGCCTCACCATGGTCCAGAACCCAGCAGCAACAGCATCGCCAGGCAGCTTGTGGGAAATGCAGGATCTCAGGTCCCACCCAGATTGACAGAACCAGAATGCGCATTTCCACCAGAACACTGGGGGCTTCTTAGACACTTAAAACTTTCAGAAGCCCCAGGTAGACCTCTTTCGCCTATCCTTAGGTCTGTTTGTCTTTCTACTCACTCAGTAGTAATTACTTTCATGCTGCCCTCTGATTACACAGATCTAGTAAAAAGCAGCTATCCTCTTGCTTCAGCCTTTTCTCAGAACATTCTCTCCAACCCAGACTTTTTAACCTTGGCTCACTGCAGAGAGCCCTGTTTCTCCTATAGCCCTCTGAGGCGCAGAGAGCTCAACCCCAAACCCTTGTGCAGGGCTCCGTGGCTACCTCCTCTATCCTCATTCGAAAATTTCTTCTCTTCTGACCACATGGCCATGCCCAGACCACATGGCCACTGGCTTCCATTTATTATTGCAAGGTACCAGTTTTCAAGCTGGTTCTAGGTACCTGGGTCATGGCATTCCCATTTGCCCTCAACCCAACTGTGGAATTCTTCAGTGATCACGTGGATGACATCTTACCCCAAAATTCCTGGTTCTCGAATCTTTTCTACAATGGCAACAACCACCCTCCCCTTCAGAACATTCATTTGTTCAACGAATATTCATGATGTGTCTCTTTCATACCTGACTCTGTGCTAAAGACATTAAGAAGATTACCATATTGTTCTTGTTCTCAATGAGCTTACAGTCTAGAAGAGGGAGGGAGGGAGAAGTATTCTGGCACTAGAAGAAGCTTCAAGAATTACAAGCCAGAGAAAAGCTCAAAGAAGGTCAGGGTGTATTTTTTGGCCATTTTTACTGTGAACACTCCAACTCGGTAGTTCCCACATGCTGGTCTGAGAACCAGGGCCAATCCATGGAAATGAAGAAAAATAAAGACAACATCATAGTAAATGTATGATAATACTACATTTCCAGGATTGATTCTGATATTATATTATTCTCACTTTGGGGATGTTAAAATATCCTTTCTTTTTTAAAAAGATTGGAAAATTTATTTTAAAGTGTCCAGTGTCCTTACATTAAAATAAAGAGTTGACACACATATGCTGATACCCCATTCATTTTTTAAAACTCATCCCTGAAATCCAGAAGTGGCTTTCCAGGTCTACATGGGAGGTGCCTGCTTAGGCCAGGGACAGTCTGGTTGTAGCGAGGGTTGGCAAGACTTGCTTTGAAGCCACATTTGCCTGGCTCTTTACACAACATGGGGAAGTCATTAATTGTTCTTAATAAAAGATTCAATGTGCCAAGTCAAGCAGTTCAAAGCTCTTGGGGGCCAAGCTCACACCTGTAATCCCAGTGTTTTGGGAAGCTGAGATTGGAGGATCACTTGATACCAGGAGGTCAAGATCAGTCTGGGCAACCAGGTGAGACCTTTGTCTCTACAAAACATAGTTTAAAAATTTAAGGAAAAATAGCTGGGTGTGGTTGCATGTGCTTGCAGTCCCAGCTACTCAGAGACTGTGGTGGGAGAATCGCTTGAGAGAGTTGTGGCTAGGACTTTTAGTTGGGACAGAAGAAATGGTTAGAACAGAAACAAAAACCAAACTTTGGCGATTTTGCCTCCATTGGGAAGAGTGCTCCTGGTGGATAGATTTTGAGTCTCAAGTTAAAGAGGAAAATAATGTTGACTTTTAGCCCTTCAGTTCTCAGCAGTTGCAACAAAAGTACCATGTTTAAATCTCCTGAGTGTAACTGAATATTTTTCCTCTTTAGGGCCAACAGCTCTGTCTCAGGGATCACTTGTTTCTCAAATCTCAGGCTGCTACATTTTCTCAATCACCAGTTGTATTAGCTGTTTTCACGCTGCTGATAGAAACATATTCACGATTGGGCAATTTACAAAAGAAAAAGGTTTACTTGCACTTACAGTTTCACGTGGCTGGGGAAGCCTCACAATTATGGCAGAAGACAAGGAGGAGCAAGTCACATCTTACATGGATGGCAGGAGGCAAAAAAAATGAGAGAGAGCTTGTGCAGGGAAACGCCTCTTTTTAAAACCATCAGATCTCATGAGATTTATTCACTATCACAATTACAGCATGAGAGAGACCTGCCCCATGATTCAATACCTCCCACCAGGTCCCCCGCACACACACGCGAGGTCAAGATGAAATCTGGGTGGGACACAGCCAAACCATATCACCAGTTGACCTATATGGTTGGAAAAAACAAAACTTCTCCCCGATCGTTGCCAGGTTTTTTTTTTCCTTCTAGTTCTAACACTTGTTGGTCATTTATTTCGCTAGAACTCAGAATATTCTTGATGCATATTATTGACTGTTCCCCTTCCTTTTTATTTGCCTTTTAGTGTTTTCATAAAACAGGGACAATGTGCAAAGGCCAGAGGATTTTATGGTTTTTCTAATTTGTTTTTAAAAATGAGAGATAACTGGCTTAGAGTAATTTTCCAGTTAACAACACGCACACAGCCCACAAGCCAAGAACAACAGAAGAAGATAGACAGAACATAAAACATTACTTATGAGATCTTTCCTACTGCTTAGCATCAGATCTCTAACGCATACAAGGCTTAGCTGGAACAAATGATGAAAGCTGTTCCTCCTTTCAAGTGAGGGTCATTTACATGGGCCCAGACCACTCCTGTTCTCATTTATTCAACTTCCAGCCCTCACTGACATTAAGCAGGAGCAGAGAACATCTGGTGTCAGAACCAACTCCTGCTGTGCCCAGGGCTGTTATCTCACCATTGCAGAAAAGGCCAGAGGGCACGGCTGCCCAGCTGAAGATGGGCTTCAGAGGTTCTAGGCTTTTTATGGAATTAGGCACGAGAATCAGCTTTGCTCTCTCACATCAAATGTTATCTTAACTCCACAGAAAAGTTTCACAAATTCCAAAACCTTTCTCTTGCCAACCAGAGGAGAAAGGTGGTCTTAACCCAATCTGAATTTAAATCTGTAGATACAGAATTTTTTTTAAACTCTCTTAAGACAAAGCTTTGGATTTGAAATATCTTGATTATATATACACAAATACATGTAGATGTGCATGTGTATATATGCATGCATATAAATACATCCATTCATACATACATCACACATGCACACACATGTACACACACGCACACTCAGAAAGACTGGGACTCTGGAAGGAACCAGAACTCTGCCACATCCCAAACGTAGCAGAACAAGTTCAACTTTGGAAATGCATCATCGCCTTCACTCCAGAATCATAAACACACAGCCAAGAGGTTGAAATCCCAGGTCCTTGGCTTACCAGTTGACACGTCAGAGTTTACACCTTTTCTAAGAAGGGGAAGTTGTTCAAGCTCTTTAAAAAAAATTTTGTTTAAGACAGGGTCTTACTTAGTCATTCAGGCTGGAGTGCAGTGGTATGATCTCAGCTCACTGTAGCCTCAACCTTCCGGGTTCAAGCGATTCTCCTGCCTCTGCCCCCCAAGTAGCTGGGACTACAGACGCATGCTACTGCACATGGCTAATTTTTGTATTTTTCATAAAGATGGGGTTTCGTCACGTTGGCCAGGCTGGTTTCAAACTCTTGAGCTCAAGCGATCCTCACACCTCAGCCTCCCAAAGTGCTAGGATTACAGGTATGAGCCACTGTGCCCAGCCCTAAGCTCTTTAAACTCAGCAACTTTCATACCGTATCTATGGCCCTGTCCCCTCCTCAGTGCCATCCTCTGACCACTTCATCTTCTTCCACCTCCAAAACTCTCCTTGTCCTGAAAAAAAAGCTCAGACAGCTGGAACGGACAATCTATAGGTTGTGCGGCTGCATGTGGTATTTCCGGATTTCATGTTCTGTTCTTGAAGCAAGTGTAAAGACAATAAAATACTCTCCCTGCTACAGTTAAAAGAATTCTTATGCTCTTTTGGGAAAAAAAAAAAAAAACTTAAAATAAATATGACAATATAGAGACACTGGAGGGAGCTCTAAACATCTAGTGATAGGGAAAATGCTGAAATTATGTATCCTAAAATTGAATTGAGAAGTTACTGCTTTGTGGGATACTGTGTAAGTTCTGGCTTCTACTGATCACTGTGCCCATTCTTAATATTGATTCAGAGCAGAAGATAGTTAACAATATCAACGTGTGTGCATGCAGGGCAGGGGGTGGGGGGAGCAAATAAAACTATCTTAAACAAATGACTCTTCACCCAAGAAAGGAAGCCATTTATTCTTGGCTTCCACAGGGCCTCTGAAAAGTATACTCTGAAAACATTCTCTTGGAGAGTTCTTTTAAGCAGAAAGATTTAAGAGACAGGAAAATAACACAGGAAGAATCAGACCAAAGTGAGCCTTGTTTGAACTGGGCAGGTTTTGTGTCCCCACCTTCCACTAAACGGTGCTTTGTCCTTTGGGAGGAATCTGCCTCCTTGTTCCATCTTTCTTCCCCAGAGCCCCCAGCGAGGAGAGGGCATCTGGCTCACATCTGTCAGGCCCACAACCTCACTAAGCACAACAAGTTCTGTCCTGATGGGACTCAAGAGATGCTGATGGAGGGGGCATTTTGACACCCTTGGGGCTGCTGTCAGGCTCAGCTTCCTGCTGAACTTTTAAAGTTCAAGCTCACTGGAGCAGGGCAGAGTCTGCCTGGTAAAGTATTTCCTCCAGTTAAGGTCCCTGGGTTGTATTCAAGCTGTCTCCAGTCCCCACCACACATGCACCATACATGCATACACACACACACACACACACACACACACACACACACACACACACACTCACTCTCCATGCTGTTAGTTTTCGGGATCATTTCCTGTGATAGGTTAGTGTTCCCTCTTTAGTGACTGGATCTCAGTCTGGGAGTCTGACTGAGAGCAAGGGGCTGCCGGTACAGGGTGGGGGGAGGGTCCCATCCCTACCTCACACCAGACTTTGTATTAATAATAATCATGTCTCCATTCACCTATTTCTAGCCTGGGAAACTTTCTTCCTTCACTCAGCAATATTTTTTGAGCATCTACAACATTCATGCCACTGTGCGGGCTTAGAAGATGTCCTGGTACTTGGGCAATTTCTCAGAAGCAAGACTTTCTCACTTGGGTCTCTGAATATCAAATGTGACCTGCCAACAAGTATCTACATTTCAGTCCCTTACTTTGTCCTGGAGAACAGAGTCTGATTCGAACATTAAGTGGATCTGCATCAGCGCTCCTCAGCACACACGGCAGAATATAAATCTGGTCTGGACTAATATCACAGGCACAAATAACTCTGTAGCCAACTTTTGATTAAAGACACAGTCTCTACCATTAAGGAGCAGTACATCTATATCACACCAATGAAAGCCAAGAGTCCTAGCAGTTTGCTACAAATGGCCACATAGTGTGAGTTAGGAATGATTCTGTATTCTGTCATCCTAAAGACCTTGATTTAAAATTTCCAGGCTATCTCCTTCCCATTCCACTCAGTCCCATTTGACACTGCTTCCTCCAACTCCACTGTGCTGTCATGCACCTTGTGGACAGCAGCGCTCTGTGCTATAATCCAAAATGCTCTTCAGGGAGCTGGGAGCAGAAAGAAAATAGACTGTTGATGCAGGAAGCAACAAAACAATCTGTTTGAACAGCATAGGTTTTATAAAATGTTAGCACTGGAATGGAAGCGATCTCAGAGATGAACTTGCAAGCACTCTTGCGGCCGAAGCATCCAAATTCCTGGTTGCTGTGGTTGGCTGGGGGAGTCCACAACCCCAGTTCCAGCCTTCGACTCTTATCGTAGACGATTTGCAGCTCATCCTGTCCTTGGACTTGGCTAATATTTATGCATACCATGTGCAAAGTACTGCTAATGTTCTTTACACTCATATCAGTGTTCAGATGAAGACATTAAATTTACTGAAGGTGAAAGAAAAGTCGGAAAATGGGAAGCGGGGCTGGAACCGGGGCTGGGAAGGGAAGGCAGGTCGCACTTCAGCGCTTTGGTGGGGTTGACTCTGTTCCCTATTGCTTCATGAAATGCCCGTCTATTATCCGTAGCATGCAAAGGAGCTTTTACTGCACAATGTTGGAAAGAAATTACTATAAACCTATGTTTGAGCTACTCTTGCTTTCAATGCAGATTCGGTTGACTGTCCAACATGAGGTCTTAAAACAACCTTGTTCGTCACAGCCTTAACTTCTTTTCCCTTCCTTTTTTCTCTCTATGACTTTCCTTCATTAAGATAAAACGAGAGACTAAAAAAGTGGAACATTTGAAGGAAGGATGAGGTCAACAGCATTCTCACATTCCTTTCTCTCTAAATTAATCATACCAAGGAGAACCCAAGTTAAATAATTCTTTCAAGAATCTAAAGAAAACTTTAAATAAAGCTTTATTTGGTTTTACTTACAGCCAACCAACAATTGAGTCATCTCTATTTTAAAAATAATGTGAAGATCAGTTAGCTCAAACCTAACTGATACTATGCATTCGTAACTTCCGCGGGCATTACTAGACATCCTACTTCCTTAATATGTGTAATGTGGAATCAGATTTGTAAAAGTTCACAGCGGAAGGAGACTAGAGATCATCTATGAGGAAGTCATGGCTCAGAGAGATAATGGGACACGCCTGAGATCACAGAGGAAGCAGCAATGAAGCCTTTAATGTGGCTTCATTTTAAAAGATCGTGTTGTAGGGCACTACTCTTATCCTAAAGTCTTAACTTCATGTTAATGAGACAAAAACATTATCAAAAGTTTTTAATGTTCTCCTCTAAGGATATGCCTTTATGATTCAAAATCATGTGGACGGAATGAAGGAGAAGGATACTGCTGTGTCCCCCAATGCCTAAGTGGACGTTTAAACGGCAGAAGCTCTTCTTCCCATGATACACTGAAATCACTGAGACGTGACCTTCTCTTAGCGAGGCTGTCCTAAGGAATGTGTTGACACATCGTCCTCAGAAGCATCTGTATCAGCTTTTGGATGCAGAAGCTGGTTTTACTCCCAACATCTTGTTTGCTTATATAGTATATTAATTCAATTACATATTAAAAGGTCCTTACTGAAAACCATACTTTAGCTGGTGAAGCTGAAATGCAGAGATGACTAAAATCCCCAAGGGCATAGTTGTGGAGTTAGGCTAGAAAGCTGTGTTCTGAAATCCCAGGCCAGTAGCTTTTTTTTGTTAGGCCACGGTTAGTTAGAAGCCCCGCTCGAGGTTCTGATTGGCAGACACACAGTTAACCCAGACACATCATGTCTCATCTGGGCATGTCTGGATACATCTGGGTGGCTTGTGAGGTGGACGAATGTTCTGTTTGTATGGAGGTCTGTTTGATGAGCCTCCTGGAAGAAAAGGAAACAGGCAGTGACAGGAAACCTGACAGGTTCTAACGGTGCCACATGGTATCAGAAGTTCAGTAATTCTTCAACCTTCTTAGCACCTTGCTGTGTGAGGAAGGAACTGACCCAGAGTGGATGGGTCAAGGTGCACCTGCTAGGCATGTGGGATTGGGGGCATGGAGGTGTCAATAACAGGTGACAAAACATTGGGAATATCTACCAACCCCAGGACCCCCTTGGGGAGGGGTGCAGGAAGACAGGGGGCCATAAAGAACATGAGCCCACCATGTTTTGTGGTCTCAGAAGAGAACTTTCACCACTCAGGAATAGAGAGGATACGTATCCCTGCTGTCCTTGGCAATAAAATAAAAGAAGGACCGATCATCAACCCTCATGACGTCACAGGGCAGAAATGGGAGTTGATATAACATTCAAGAAGGGGGTCTGGGGCCTTGTGAAATCTCAGTTACTTAATGTCTCCTTTAAAATAACTATAGTTATTTTAAATACTGGCCTCACCAAAGCCTGCTTTCACACTGATTTCTCCCATTTCTACATCTAATCCATTATTAAATATGTTAAAGAAGCACTGTCTTAAATACTTTCCTTCAGCAAGTGGGAACCCTGGAAGAAGATGAGAATGAGGAATGTGATGATGATGGTAAAAAACCAACTGACAGTCACTAAGTGCCTATCATATATTTTGTCACTTAATTTTCATGATAACCCTTTCATGGTTTGAATGATAAGGAAAGTAAGTATAACGTGGTTAAATAACTTATGCAAATTGAAAAACATTTGACATTTATTTTCTCACAACTAGTAAGGATCTGAAGTAGAACTTGAACCCAAGTGTGTTTAATTCCAATTTTTAAAAAATTGTTTTTTAGATTTGAGGTCTCTGGCACCCAGGCTGGAGTGTGGTGATGTGTTCTTAGCTCACTGTAGCCTCAACTTCCTGGTTCAAGTGATCCTCCTATCTCAGTCTGCTGAGTAGCTGAGACTACATGGATGAGCCATCATGCTTGGCTCAATTCCAAAATTTAATTCTTACCTTGGCACCCAACAGGGTGTTTGGCACCCAGTAGGTGCTTAATACATATTGGTGAAGGAACAAATAAAAACAATACATGGGTTCTAAGGTTTAGCCAATCAACTGGTGCAATGAGCCTCATTCTTCACCTAAATTGGTTAAGTATACCCCAGTCATTTAACCTAATAGAAACAGTCATTATAATCAAATAATGCCACAGGATCGATATTTCCTGCTAAGGAATAAATGACTCAGACTTGTTTTGATATTTATTTTCTAAAACTTACTCAGTTTTGCCCCGACATTTATACATCAGCAGGAGATGGTTACCCCAAGAAGCTCTTCTGTTCCACACAATTGCCTTAGTGCCTGTCCTCTTTATGAAAAGCACAATAACAAAACAAAACTTAAAAAAAAAAACAAAAACCCCACAGTAACTGTAGTTATTATGAGCACCGACTTTTTAGGTCTAATTAGGAATTTGACTTGCTGGCCCGGTGCGGTGGCTCACACCTGTAATCTCAACACTTTGGGAGGCTGAGGCGGGTCCATCACTTGAGGCAGGAGTTCGAGATCAGCCTGGCCAACATGGTGAAACTCTGTCTCTACTAAAAATACAAAAATTAGCAGGGCGTGGTGGCTCACGCTTGTAGTCTCAGCTACTCGGGAGGCTGAAGTAAGAGAACTGCTTGAACCTGGGAGGCGGAGGTTGCCGTGAGCCAAGATCCTGCCACTCCACTCCAGCCTGGGGAACAAAGTGAGACTCGGTCTCAAAGAAAAAAAAAAAAAGAATTGGACTTGCTGCTTACACAATTTTAAAAGCTGGCTTTGGTAGGTCTAATATTGTTGTAAGACAATTTTAAAAGCTTCCAGACGTGCAGAATCTGGGCTCCTCTTTGCCCCCTCTCTCCCTACTACTACCTCACAAGTCTTGGTTTGTGGTTTTTAAACAGCGAGGTCTAAAGAAGTTCCACAAAACTGTGCTCCACCTGCTGGCCTTCCAGGGGAGCTGCGTCTGGGCTGATGCAGGATGCGGGTCCAGTAAAAACAAGGAACAGGTTTGAGTTTGCCCAAAGCATGCTTGGTACTTGAAAATTAACCCTTCAAGACTGGGAGTGTGTCCAGTGATGTGCTCTGTCTGGCAAAGGTGACCATCAAATCACCAGACGTGCATGGAGAGCGTCAGCTGAAGGACGACTGTGACAGGTTTGGCAGAGGATGACGCAGAGGGTGGGCACAGGAGCCCTACCTGGGTGCGGACACTGCCTTGGCCTCTTGCTTACCATGACCCCGTGTGAGTCACAGCATCCAGCAGCCCTCCTTCTCCCTTACTATGACTTCCAATTCTGAAATGCTGTGACTCTGCTGTGTGCTTGACATCTCTTTCTGAAGGAATTTACTTCAGAAAATTATAAGCCAATTAGAGAACCAAACAAGTGCTGAAGAGAACTTTATGGAGGAAGAAGACCTGAAATGGCTAGTGAAGAACAAATCTGACTTACGAAGGTGCGGGGTAGGGAAGATATTTCTTTTCTAATGCTTGCATTGGGATTTCTGACTAATATCTCAGGGGCTATGTTGGACTTCTGATGTAGCGATATTTTGGAGATTAGGATTCCAGTGATTTGTCTAAACCTGTTTAAGGATGCTTTCTAATATATCCTTCCCTTCCCTCCATAAAGATAATATGCAAAAAATCCAAATATGTAAAAGAGTGCAATCATTTGCTTTACCAGAGTATTCTTTATTTTCTAAAGTCTTAAGCACGCATTTCTTTTAAACTGTGAATCTCCAATAAGCTACAAGTGTATCAGAATTACATCTATTCAGGTCATATACAACATCTGTGGAACAAAGTCATTTTCAAGCTAAGACTCCTCTTAGTATGGCAGTACATCTTTTGAATGAGAACAGCCAGTACTAAAGATGGAAAATATGTGAGTGGCTGGGCACAGTGGCTCACGCCTATAATCCCAGCTCTTTGGGAGGCCCATGCAGGCGGATCACTTGAGGCCAGGAGCTTGAGACCAGCGTAGCCAACATGGTGAAACCGTCTCTACTAAAAATACAAACAGCCGGGCATGGTAGCACGTGCCTGTAGTCTCAGCTACTTGGCAGGCTGAGGCAGAGAATCGCTTAAACCCGGGAGGTAAAGGTTGCAGTGAGCTGAGATTGCACCACTGCACTCCAGTCTGGGCGACTGAGTGAGAAACTCCTTCTCAAAAAACCAACCAAAAAAAAGATGTAAAATAATTGGAAAACAAAAGCCTAAAAGATGCTTGCTGAAATCAGCTATTTGTCTGTGTTCTTCAGGAAAATGACATATTACGCATAATCAATAATAACTAATTTTATGTCTTATTGACTCTACAGTATGATTTTCTCTATTAATATTAATATCACATGACTTTAATATTGATAGTGAGTTAAAGTCAGTGCAAGATCTGCATTACATTAGTAAGTATGCAAAAATAGGAAACTGAAGGCCCTATTTATAGGCAGTACTCAAAGAGGATCCAGGGTTGTCGCTGCAAACTGGAAAAAGTTTATATCTGATTATATTAACAGCAACACTGACCCGGCATTTTGCCCTGGCATTTTACCTTCTCAAAGGTGTTAAAAAAAAAAAATCTCCCTGGCTGCATCAAGATTTAAGACATTGGGGAGAAAGAAAGGATAAAGATGGAACAAGAGTGAAGGTGTGGATCATTGATGAGGTTCAAGGATAATTAAACTCCTGCCCATGGCTGGCCTGGGGGAGAAATGAATATCACGGTAGGACGGATGTCACTGGCTACAGTGTGAAGGGAAACTTAGTTTCCAGTCATTCACAGCGCTGTTGAGATACACCTTCATGCCTAATTTCTGCATTACTTGATAAGATATGACACATATCATTTCATCCTTTTTGTTTAAGTTGTTCTTATTAATATATATGCCTTATCTCCCTTAGTAGATTGTCAGCTTCTTGAGGTTATCTTGAATGTTTTTTTGTTTTTGGAGACGGCGTCTCACTCTGTCGCCCAGGCTGGAGCACAGTGGTGAGATCTTGGCTCACTGCAACCTCCGCCTCCCGGGTTCAAGCAGTTCTCCTGCCTCAGCCTCCCGAGTAGCTAAAACTACAGGCACACGCCACCACGCCCGGCTGTTTTTGTATTTTTAGTAGAGATGGGGTTTCACCATGTTGGCCAGGATGGACCCGATCTCCTAACCTTGTGACCCATCTACCTTGGCCTCCCAAAGTGCTGATTAAAGGCGTGAGCCACTGTGCCTAGCCTTATCTTGAATGTTTTAACTTGGTTCCCTCTCTCACATTATCTTGCTTAGGGAAGACATCCAATAAATATTAGTTGAAGACATGACCAAATGCATGAAATACTGTATAGGCTTGCTAAATAAGGGCAGTAAAAATGCTGTTGGATCTTGTAGGCAAATTCTGAGGTTGTAACATTGGATGAAATTACTATAAATGTTGATTCACTCAATTGTGAACTGTAGGATGCGAACCCTGTCAATAGAAAACTTTCTAAAAGCCTTCTTCTTTATTGTGCATATTTTTAGGGATTCAGTCCAGAACTTTCACCCAGAAACTCCAAATAAGAAATTTAGTTTGCAATAAGTCGGGTCTTACCAGTGAGAGACTATGAAGATTAACAGACTCTCTTGGGTGGCCTCCTGTGCGCCCCTTGTCTTCTAAAGGGTTCCTACTAGACTGCAACCTTTTCTGCCTTATCTCAGAGGCCCATTAAAGCATGTAACTGGACTGCTAAGATTTATACTATACTAATTTTCCCTTTCCAAAAGAAACCAAACAACACAAGAAAACTTCACCAAGTGGCTAAATTCAAATATCTATACAATTCTATCCATGGCAACAGCTTCAGTTTTTCAGAAATTTCATGGCTGGGCTCCCCCACTTCAATGGACAATAGAAGAAAATGTGCCTCCATGTCACAAACTTCAGTGCCGCTCAACGAAGTAATTAAATCTCCTAGGACGCCCTCACCCACATCCTAAGAAATTTGAAGGGTACGCAAAATCCAAACTCAATTCAACACCATTAAAATAAAAGGCCTTTACATATAAAGCTTAATCTTGAATTTCTTTGTCCTTTTCTCCCCACAGTAGTAGATTTCCAAATTCCCCAAAGGTCATGAGCTTGGCAATGGAACAATGGCTTGTGGAGAGTGACTGCCTTGGGGAGAGACTTTACTCCTCCTTTGGCCATGCCGTGGGGCTGCTGACTCTCTTGGTCACTGCAAGTCTCATCAAAGTGGATGAGGGCTGGCCACAGCAGGAAGTCTGGTCTCTGTGGAGGTGGCAGAACACCTGTAGCCCAGGTACTGAGAGGCACCAAACCAGGCATTCTTTCCTATGGGAACTCACTACAAAGAAAAGTCCTACAGTTTTCTAGTATTAGGGTGATGAGGTCTCTGCCTATTCACAAGAAGAAAAAGAGTCATCCCAAACCATTCCTAAACTATCTCAGAAATGAAGAAAGGGGAAGGGAAATAGCACTTGCTGAGCGCTTCGTTTAAATGTGCCAGTCATTATGCTGCATATTTTATATTTAATCCTCACACAACCCTACAAAGTAGAAATGATGACTCTATTTAAAGACAAACTGAAACTCAAAAGAACTTCCTCGAAATGATACAGTTAGCACATTATGGATGCAGAATTCAAACCCAGGCCTATCTAGTTCTTAAATGCATGTTCTTCCCTATACCATGCTGCCTCTCAAAAGGAAACACTTTTTTTAAAAAGGTATAAACATAGTTTGTCCATTTGGAAGAAGTTTCGGCTCCCGACCCATTCGTTTTGTTATAGACTTGTGCCATAAACACCCATCTTACTCTTCGCTTGACTCTTGTACCATGGGCTCATGTCTGTAACACAGGAACCCAATCATTTCTGGAAGCCTATCTGACAGTGATACTGCATGCAGCAAATGTTTCATGACTGGATGAGTGCATGTGAATCAATGGGTGGGAGAATAAATGAATGAATGAAAGTGAAACTGACGAGCCCGTACTGGGACTGAATCGGCAATGTTGGCCTCATGAAAGCCGTGTACGTTAATCACCATTTTTTTGATCTGTGTGACAGGATGTTTTGGTGTCTGGAGAGCAAGTCTGTGTGCATGGTGGTGGTCTGGGCTGTTTTACTGACGCAGTGGCCCACTGACATAATGCTGATTTTCATCAACCACTAAACTTAGCCCGAAGACAAAATTTCCTTAGGAAGGATTCAGCTTAGGGGAACAGATAATAAGGAGGTGGTTATTTGGGGAAACAAGAGTTACTTTACATTCCTATAACATATTTCTAAAAATGAAACACATTCTCAAAGTCAGAAAGTAATGAAAATCAAACATTGCTCTACTTTGGGTTTTGAAAATGAAACACTGATTGTTTGTAGAAGTGATGCTTAATTTGGGGGATAAGAAGTGAACTTCTTTCTGTAGCCTAAAGGAGCTAATTAAAATGTGACAAGGCAGTGATTACATACTTAGAGGTATCGATAGGTCCTTAGATTTCCACAGCGCAGATAATCGCACACCAGCTCTCACTTATATTAAGTGTTAGACACTTGATACAGGAACGGATTTCTGCTCTTCCCTGTCTCTCACTGTTCAGGGTCTCTGGTCAGTTCCTCGGCATATTGTACCCTACATGAGCTCATGAGACAGCATCGAGCCAAGTGCTATCAGAGGGAGGTCGTACCGCTTATCGGTCACTGTTAAAACCCATCCAACACATTTTGGTATGATTCTTGCAGTTACTAAGGCCTGGCCTTCATTCTCTCTTCACTCAGAATTCACTTTAAGCTATTATAAGAAAGCTAAAGATAAAACAGCTTCTGCATAATGAAACACTAATCCCCAGAGTGTGACGCCCACGACACAAATGAATGCTAGACAGAAGATAACCAAATGTCTAGACTTATTCAAACCCGCTTCTCATAGTTCAAACTTGTACTCACTGCTTCATCAGCTTATGAACCATAAACTGATTTAAAAACACACATGCAAAACTGAACAATAACAAAAAAATGCTAAGCCCAGTAGAACCTCTTCACTCAGGCCTTTTTATTTGAGTTTATCTATCTGAACACAGTAATGTCTCTATAAGCAGATACCAGCTTACCGAAAATATACACAATTTATAGCATCTGAAAGAAAATATGGCCTTTGTCCTTCTTTCTACTCAATCTATTGGTGGACTGGAATGTTTCCAATGTAGTCAATTTTTCGGGCTCTTTAAAATTGAATAAATAAAAGTGTACCATTTAAGGATCTGTAGATTTGTGTTGGGCACAATGGATTAAAGTAGAACTATTGGATTCTAGAACAAAATGTCACTTATAATTAGCTGAGTGTATGTGACATCTCAGGCATTGTACCAGGGACCCAGAAAATTACCTCATTTCATTTCTATAATAATTTTCAAAATACCCACTTTCCTAGCCAGGACACCAACTGTGTCCTGTGTCCTTAGGCAAATTAGCCTCTATCTTGGTTTGTACAACAGAAGTAATAATTTTAAAATATAAGGAATAAAATAAAATAAAAATATGGCCAATTAATTAATATTAGGCAGTGAAACAAGTGGGTTTTTGGTTTTTTTTTGAGACAGAGTCTCACTCTGTCGTCCAGGCTAGAGTGCAATGGTGCAATCTCAACTCGCTGCAACCTCTGCCTCCTGGGTTCAAGCAATTCTCCTGCCTCAACCTCCCAAGTAGCTGTGACTACAGGCACCTGCCACCACAGCTGGCTAATATTTTGTATTTTTAGTAGATATGGGGTTTCACCATGTTGGCCAGGTTGGTCTCAAACTCCTGACTTGGGGTGATCCACCTGCCTTGGCCTCCCAAAGTGCTGGGGTTACAGGCATAAGCCACTGTGCCTGGCCCAAGTGGTTATTATTTCAACACAGAAGTCCCTGTTTATCCAAAGCAGGTGGGAAATAGGGCTTCATAGAAAACCAGAGCAGAAGCAACGGAGAAAAGGATCTGTGAGTGAGTGCTGCCTGGCCTTGGCTGGTGCTAGTCTAGCTTTGGGTAAGAGCCGAGACACCACAGGTAACACCTCAATTTACCCTTTGCCTGTTTGGTGAAGACAAAGTAAACCAAGTGCCATTTCTTTATTGGAAAGCCATCTTACTTATAGCAAAAACAAATGCTCAATCCTCATTCGCTGTAGTTAACTGGATCCTTCCTGCTGTAGGTAGGGAACCGAATGGAGTTCTGAGAGCTCCCTCCTCTGAGTCTCTGCTGGGAGCAAAAATAATCTCAAAACAGGAAAAAGGAGGAGGTGACATTTTTAATTGCTTTTTCTCTCCTTTCAAAATGAGTGGGGAGTATTACATACAGGAAACTGATTCAGTACATATAAGTCAATAATGCAAACAGGATCATCAGAACAGTGTTTAGTTTATTCACAAGAAGTATCAAACTTTCAAAAAAAAAAAACCCAGGCTTTCTTCATCATCCATTTCGCAGTCAGTGTGCTGATAACAAATGGTCATTATCTAGTTTCTGTAAAGTAGTGTCTACGAATTGGGAAAAAAATTTGGTCAGTAACTGATATGGCTGTGTGTACTTGAAGTCATACAATTTATTTTCTTAGAAGGACCTCAACCTTATAGACTAAATTAATGTAAAATGTAGAATGACTTCCTCCTAAAAAAATCTAAATTAGAGAGATTTTACTGGCTCAATAATTAATTCTGCACCACTATCTACCTTCCGCTGTGCCTTCTGTCCCTGTGGCCTTTTATATACAAAGCTTTTGCTATAATCATGGAGAACACAATAACACTATCAAACAGAAGAAAGTATAATACCTGCCTTACAGGGCTGTTTTGAGGACCTAATCAGACAATGCATGAAAAGTACTCAGTATAGTGCCTGGTCCAGATTAAGTATTCATAAGTGTCAACTTTAATTATTATTTCTTTTATATAAACTTGTATTTAATAAGGAGATGGTTTCTAAGGAAATTTCCTGCTCATCTTGCTTGTACACCCTAAATGTTTAAAATAATTTCACTATATCCAATATCTCTGACCTCTCTGAATCCAATGGCATTTTCACTGCTTCGTGCATGGTTCCTATCTCTCTCTCACTGTATTACAGCTGAGTTGGTAGACGCTGGAATTCTTCTGGTAGGCCTTTAGCTTCCATAAAGCAGAGACCCTGTATCATCTATCATTGTATACGCAGTAGGATGTGGCTTATATTTTGCATGGTGTAGGTCTTTAGTAAGTATTTATTGAATGGATACATGAATATATGAGTGAATAAATATATAATGGAATAAATCCTCGGGCCCAACAGGTACCTAACCCTACAGTATTTCTAACCTTTTATCAACTTCGCCTAAGATATTGTTTTATTTATCTATTTCTTTTTTTTAGAGATGAGGTCTTGCTCCGTTGCCCAGGCTAGAATGCAGTGGTGCTGCCTTGAACTGCTGGGCTCAAGTGATTCTCCACCTCAGCCTCCCCAGTAGCTGAGACTACAGGTGTGTACTAGGCTACATAAAAAAATGACGGGGTCTCACTATTTTGGCCAGGCTAGTCTTTAACTTCTGACCTCAGGCAATCTTCCTGCCTCAGCCTCCCAAGTCACTGGGATTACAGACACAAGCCACCACAATAAGCCCAATCAATAATAATTTCTAAGCCATGGCTTTTAATGGAAAGCAGAAGAAGAAAGTCTTTCTTGATGTCTACTTCAACAAGTAGAGGCAGTTACAACTTTCTTTTAAATGGCGTTCTCTGTTTCTAAGCCTACGAACACTGCGTCTCACTCCAAACAACTGATGCCATTCAGGCTTAAACAAGAAATTCATGAGCCGGGCGCAGTGGCTCACGCCTGTAATCCCAGCACTTTGGGAGGCTGAGGTGGGCGGATCAGGTCAAGAGAGTGAGATCATCCTGGCCAACATGGTGAAACTCTGTCTCTATTGAAAATACAAAACATTAGCTGGGTGTGGTGGTGTGCACTTATAGTCCCAGCTATTCGGGAGGCTCAGACAGGAGGCTTGAATCCCGGAGACGGAGGTTGCAGTGAGCCGAGATCGCGCCATTGCGCCACTGCATTTCAGCCTGGTGACAGCGTGAGACTCTATCTCAACAACAAAAAAAGAAATCCATGACCAGGTACCAAAGAAGGCTAATTTTAAAGACAGTTTTCTACCTGCCACTGCTCTAGTTCATCCTTGAAGATTTGGTTCAAAAGTCAACTTATCAAAAGTCCTCCAAATTATTCCATCCTGAACCTCAGAGTTCTTAAGGTTAAAAATGATGCGAAGGAAAGGATTAGTAAATAAACGAAGAAGGGAAGACGTGCTGTTTGAGACAGAGTGATTAATGGGATCATGGTCCCAACACTCTGGTGTAGCAAAAGATTGAGAAGCGAACACTGTTACAGAGCTACAAAAAGGTATTTGGCACTTAACAGGTGCTTAAAATGTTCGTTAAATGAAAGAATTAGTGCATAACCCTTCCTACTGAATGTGTCTAGAAGATACACTGTCTCAAACTCTTCTTATTATAAAAGTAGACACTGTTCCTGTATACCATTAGTCTCTTCCTCTAGACTATTAATCCCTGGTTCCTGGCAAAAATTCCTTGCATGTGTACAAAAATGGAATCGTTTTTTGGCCATGTTAAGTGCTACTTCTTTCCTTAAGCACATTAGCTCCCTCTGTGGCTTTCAGGAATGCTTAGCCTTTGGAGTAAAGTCGACAGTACAGAAATCCACTGGAATACACGGTCTGCCATATGTCAAATCAAAGAAGAAACAGAGACGCAGGGAGCATTCATGAGATCTGAACAGTCTGACCATGCATTACTCCTAACACTAATCATCGTAGGTGTTGATGGTAACAATTTGTTATACATGATACAACATATTTCTGTTTGTTCCTTAGCTGTCAAGCATTCGCTTGATGTCATGGTCTGAAATTTGGCCAAGGTGTTCCTATTTCAGGCCTTTACCCTTGAAATGCCCACAGATGCTTCCCTGGTTAGCCTTCATTGAACCAACTCCTCCACTTACTAGCGGTGTGACTTTGTACAAGTTAGGTAACCACCCACCCTAAGCCCCAATTTCCTTTTCTGTTGACTAAGGGTAACAATGGTACATATGTTTTACAACTGTCATGAGCTTTTTGCATTGTTTTCTTCCTTGAAATGGGTTCTTGCTATATTGCCCAGACTAGTCTCAAACTCTGGGGCTCAAGCGATCCTCTTGCCTCAGTCACCCAAGTAGCTGGGGGTACAGGTGTCTGACATTGTGCGTGGCTTCCCATGAGCTTTTGATGAGCTGCTGCATGTAAATATTTTAGCACAGTGCTTGGTACATAATACAGGTTCAATAAATGTTATCTATTCCAACCATTATTATAATTAATAGCCAATCCTATTCTCATGATAGTTTTATCACTCTCTACTCATTTGCCTGATAATCACACACTCTTTGTATTTTATAAATATATGCATTAACATTTTAAATAAATTTTAAAATAATATTTAGAGTAATTTAAAATGTGCAAATGGCTGTTTCCTTGTGATATAGCCTTGGAGTACTTTCCACGGTGGGTATGGCGGTGTGCAAAGTGAAAATGGTCCTGGGCAGTGCCATTTTCAGAGTGTGTGAGGCCCAGCCTGCACCACAGCCAATGTTTCCCTTTGAAGAAATCAGCAATGTAAGAAGCAAAGGTGCCAGGGAGACCCTGAGGGCAACAGCGTACAGTGGACACTGCTAGATGTGCATGCTGAGTGCCAGCCAGGGTCTGCCTTTGTGCACTAGGGGAACTCAGGGGAGACTGGAAGCGAACAGAGCTGGCAACATGTGAGAAGGACTCCCAGGGCTGCCTGCAATTGTTGGGTGAAGTCCATCCTTCTACTCCAACCCAACCTCACTCTCAGGGAGGAGACAGATGAGAATGCTCATCCTATTATATACAAGGTTTTAAAGGCTGGGTCCTCATTCTTTGGCTTGGGTGGCCATGATCTATTCATATGTCTGTTCTGATGCACAGATACAAGGACTGGGGATGGCTTGGGAGGACAGTTATCTTTCTTTTTTTCTTTTTCCTTTCTGAGATGGCGTCTCACTCTGTCACCCAGGCTGGAGTGCAGTGGCTCAATCTTGGCTCACTGCAACCTCCACCTCCCGGGTTCAAGCAATTGTTTTGCCTCAGCCTCCCAAGACAGTACTCTTTCATACAAGGACACATACACCAACACATTGGTTCCTTGGAGAATATAGCCAACGAATATTCTGCTGCAACATAAGTGACAGAAAGTCACAGTTAATGCAAATTATGTAAATCCTCACTAAATGACTTGAATAAAATGGAAATCACCATAGCACCAACATTCTCCATAATGTGAGCTGCAGTATTCTATGCTACATTTTACTTCTCTGTGATGAAGGCAGCTAGAGAGACAGTGGGATGACTTTCACTGCCTCTGGGGACCTTCAAACAAATCAGGTATCTTGTGAACAGTCCCAGGACGCCAACTTTCTAAATAAATATTAAAATGCATTTACTGTCTGTGTCACTTAAGAGGTTGAGAATGGAGGGGAGTGTAACAGCAAACATTTGCATGTTTTTATTTAACAAAAGCTTAGCTATTAGACAATACAGAGTATTAGAAAGATTGCCTTAGAAGACTGAAGAAGTGAAGCTGGGGTTCTGAGTATGTCTACACCGCCTGCATAGAGGCAGATGCATATAAACGATCGTGTTACTCTGCCTAAAATGGATAAACTCAGAACAAAACAATCCACATTTAGTAGTACCCTGGAGCTGACTCTAATTTGTATTCACTGTGACAAGTCCTTACTCTCAAATCTGAAGTAATTATTAGAAAGTGAGAAAACAGACATTACTTTTGGGAAGCTGGGAGATGGCTTTATATTCTAAGTTGCCACTAGACAGAATGACCTATAAAAATTACTTGGAAGGCTATTACCTTATAACTGGAGCCTATAAAACCTAACAGTTACAGTTTCTCTCTCTCTCTCTCTCTCTCTCGTGTGTACTTTAATTAAAGATTTAAACTGCTAAGAGACAGAACTGAAAACATATACATAATCCAATTTTGCATAATTCCTCTGCAGTTTCGTAGTTGATTTTCCCCATCTGACCCCGACTTACATTTACTGGCTTATGGCAGGAAAACTGCTCTGGCTGGGTATTGGCACTCGCTTTTGTGATCCGGGCATGAAACCATGAGGTGCCCGGCTGGAATTCAGAAGTACACTAGGAGAGAGGGGTAGCTTTGTAATTGTTTATGAGGTTTTCTAACTTAAGTTGCCAGGGTAGCATAAGCTTTTTAAAAACAGTTGCTTCTGGCCTTCCTGTTTTAGGATTTTATCTAACAGAGTGTGAGAAGACATGAGTTCACATGCAACTAAGGGTGAGATTATTCAAACTGAAACCAACCCCACATATCCAACCGTGGTGTCAATTTCATCACTTTAACAGTAGCAAGGACACAGAAAAAAAAAAAAAAAAAAAAGAACAACATCACTTACTGAACTAATAGCTACATCTGTCCCCTCTCCCGTTGGATAAATAAGGACTCATTTTTAAATAACGGATTGGTACAGCTCTGAGATTAGGAGGGAGAAAACATGGAAAGAGGCTCAGACCTTTTAGGTTTGCTGCTTTCTGTTCCTCTGAATGGGCATTTTTCAAAATTATTTTGAATGTAAAAGGCTGTAGAGTTCAACATCGGGCTTCCTCCTAGTTTCCGAGGTTATACGCAGGCTCAAGTGTGAGGAAAAAGACAAGTAGGTGCCGAGTTTCACATGGGTGGGCGGGGCATGAGTGTGCACACACACATATTTGTGGGAGATGAGTGTGCATGCAAATAGGTGTGCAGAAGTGAGTGTCCTCATATGTACATGTGTGAGGGTGAGTGTACATACATGTACATGTGCAGGGGGTGTATGTGCACACTCATGTGCAGGTGTGAGTGTGCACACAATGTGCAGGGGTCGTGACTGTGTACGCATATGTACACTGCAGGGGCAATATGGAAACAAACATGAAATACGATGCAGTTTAGCCATGATTGGCAGCCAAGATTGACCTGGAAGCCCCTTTCACGACCACTGCACGAGCACTGTTTACTATACGCCAATCCCAGGACCTGGTGCAAAGACAATCCGTAAGTAATATCTTCATCTTTTGAAGTATATAAGGCTTTGTGTTTTTGCCTCTGTGCTAAGAAGAATGGCCAAATCATATTCCTCTTCATTCCAAGTTGGAGCAGAACAGCCTTAGGTTGCTGCCAACAGTTATCCTTCGAGAGGGCCACACATTTTGAGGTTTCAGAGATGGTGTGCTAGATTCTGCATTGAGAAATATCAGACACTCAAGTACTCTGGCGACACGTTGAGCAAATGTTTCTGCCAGCAGAAAGATACAGGTGGGTTCGCGGTGGCGCAGGTCCGGGAGAGGAAGCTGTACACAGTAAGCACACTTTCTCTTCTCCAGCCAACCTGGTGCCACCAAAGTTCCCGTTCTCTCTCCTCTTCTGTAACTTCTAAGACATTTGCCTTAAGTGAATGGATGCTCCTAAGACAGCTATAACTGCATTTATTTATGTCCCTGCTCTTTGACTTGAAAAGTTCACCATTTCTTGAAGAGAGACTTAAGAGAGGCGTGAAGGGTCTCCAGCCCTGGCAATCCTGCCTCAGTGAATCCAATTCCTACTCCCACAGTGGAATCTCCCTAGCTAATTGAGGGGCAGCAGTATTAATTGTTCCTGCCTAAGAGTCATTAAAGCGAATCAATCTGAGAACTGGAATCCACCCAAGGCGCACCTATGCCTCTCATGATATAGACTCAGTGAAGAATCTTGCCCCACTACAACAGCCTCCTCAAGTGGGGAAAACGCTACAAGAAATGGACACATGATGACCAGGAACTCCTTCACCCAGAGAGATGTTTCTTTGAATCTGCCTTATCTCTGCCATCTATGTTTTCCTAACCTGGACCAAGGTGGTCTAATTTCATATTTTCACAAGTCAGAGGGAAACAAGGAATCTTAAAAGTTTACTACGTAAAAGCACTTTGCTTTCAGTAAGGTACTTTAAAAAATAGAATTGTCATAAGATATCTGATCTGATTCAGGTAAGAAATTTCGGAAAGGGAACCCTAGAATTCATTTTTATAAAGGTACAATGAGTGGAATAGAGTGTCAGCGGTAGGGGGAGGTGGAATAGAGTACCAGCGGTAGGGGGAGTCTTTATAATCACAGGCCCCTCTCTAAATAGACTTCACTTGTTAGCCGTGAGGTCTGAAAACTGTAGTGCTGGCTCTGTTCACTTATTGTGCAAATATGATCTCAATGACCTTGAGATTCTTCTTTGTCATTTTGCCTCAGGCTATTTTTCACGATTTCACTTTGTTCCCATCCTCACGGCCTTCTGCTAAGCAAGATCGCATGGTATAAATGAAGGTTATCTTTTTTCCCTTCCAATCACTCCTCTATACAGCAATGTCCTAAATAACTGAGACTCTGCTATCAGTCAAACAGCCAGCCCCTTCCCCCACAACCCCACTGAACTGGGTCCTCATGATGTTCTAGCGATTTAATTATAAGGAATGCTAGCTTCCTACATCTCAGATACCATGAGTTTGAGGACTTCTAACATGTGATCTTACAAAAGCAATGGTTTCCTCTACTGGTCTGAGATTTGGGGTTTTAGGGGCTCCCTTCACAGATGGGAGAATTTTGCAGCTTCTTGCCACTGGCTGCAATGTCGCTCCCCCGTGAGGTGGAGGCCTAGAGAGAGGGGAGGGTGATTTGGGGTGGGCAGGGCCCAGCCTTGATCACAGGCTCTCAAGGGTTAACTTCGGGAGGACAGGACAAGGGAGAAGACAAGGTGAAGCTTTGTGAGTGGACAGAAGCCAAGTAGAGGGGTTTCCAGTTAAGCACAGCGCTCCTAGGAAGCAGCTGGGGGCTGCTGGTATCAGGTATCCACATGCAGGGCTATTTAGTGGTGTCTGATGATTCTGATCACAAACAATGGTGGTTTTTATGTGTTATTTTTCTTCACAGAGTGTCCATCTGAGCTGCTTGAAGCAAATGAAACTTACAGATTGGTCTAGACTTATGAGAATGCTAGCTTCAGGAGCCATGGCTGTGCCTGTAGAGCTTGGTAAGAATTTATTATATAAATTCTGCAAGCAGAATCAAGAGCTATGGGTTCAAAGGACGGGAGGGAAGACTACACAAGCCGGGTGTGCGCATGCACGTGAGTGGAGCCTGCACGCACAAACATTCAGTGATTTAGAACCATTTACGCAACTCATCTGGAAAATCACAGCAGAGGAGAGGTTTCCTATGGGGTCTGTTGGGAGCTTGACTTTAGCTCTATTTGCCACAGGCTGCACTGGCAAACCCTCGGCTATTTAATAATAGTATCTAGTTGATTTAGGTCCAGGGTTGCCCAATGTTCTAGCGTGTACTTTGCCAGGCACAAACAAGCACAGACCAGTTTGTGCCCCACAACAAAGTGGCCATTTTATGGGGAATCAACTGGAATTCTCCATTGCCATCCCTGTCTTCCGTGCTATTCAGAATGATGGTGGAAGGAACGCTGAAGCAAGCTCCTGAAGGATCTCACTGGCTCTGGCTTTGAAAGAGAGGGTCAGCTGGGATCTCTGAATGGATTAGTCAGGATGAAGAGAAAAAGTGTTTCAGGGCAAAGGAAATGTGGGTGCTCCGTGACTCTCTGAAGGAGTCCATGGGTTGGACCATTCAGAACCTTCAGGAAGACTCAGAACAGCTCCAGCCTGCCTGGGCTGGAAGCAATCTCAGTGCTGATGGTGCATCTCGTCTGAGGACGTTCCAGAACCATCAGATGGCACTGAGTCAGAATTAGTGACTGCTGCATTTTGCACTCAGGGCCCTTCATGAATAGTAGTTTCTGGTACCTCTGCAGACTATTCCCTACATACCCTTTACACATCAACTCAGCCAACAGAAATCAGAGCAATATCTGAGCTATGGCCTTTTTTTGCCTCTAAAATGCTACCAAGTACTAGATCTCCTAATTATTTCATATTTTAAAGTGTACAGATGCTTGATTTCAGATTCTGTGAAACAGAGCATAAATTAATACTTACAAAGGCTTTCTGTCCCAGGACCCCTTTGTAGCTACTAACTTCACATTTGGGAAAAAGCAGACTCTGCTTCGTCCCACCGTGCTGAGTTGTTTTCCAAAAGTATCCCACCAGGCACTTGCATTCCTTGCCCAAGGGTATTACTTTAAAATGCCTTTTGGTAAAGAAGAATATGAACAGTATTTTATCCATTAACTGTCTGGGAATGCTCCCAACGTAATACACTGGAACATGGAAGACCAGCTATAGGTCCAGATCACCTGGTAGTGAACCATGGAAGGCATTATCCACGCACCTTAGAGCTGCGGATTCTCTATGCCTTCTTAATCATTCTTCAGATTTTTCTTCTTCCTTCAAACCGGCAGATTTCGGATGCATTTATAAAACAATTCAGTTGCAATCTGGGTGCCGAAAGCTTCAGTATAGACATTTGTCTTGTAAACAAAAAAGAGATGGTAGACTCCCAGAGTTCTCATGGTATCCCACCTCCTGCTTGGATCACTCACTATTCAACATTTAAGAATAAGAAGTCAGGCTGGGCGCGGTGACTCACACCTGTAATCCCAGTACTTTGGGAGGCCAAGGCGGGGGGATCATGAAGTAAGGAGATCGAGACCATCCTGGCCAACATGGTGACACCCTGTCTCTACTAAAAATACAAAAATTAGCTGGGCATGTTGGCGTGCGCCTGTAGTCCCAGCTACTCAGGAGGCTGAGGCAAGAGAACTGCTTGAACCTGGGAGGCGGAGGTTGTAATGAGCCAAGATCATGCCACCGCATTCCAGCCTGGCAACAGAGTGAGACTCTGTCTCAAAAAAGAAAAAGAAGAAGAAGTCATCTGGGAGAAAGGGGATGGGACAGGGCATCCCTGAAACACAGCTCAGGGCTTGGTTCCCTCCTATGCCCAACACCTGCTGCTTGACTCAACCACAAACGCAGCTGCAATATCGGAGTCAGCGTTCCACGTCCCATCACAGATGACCCTCTGCTCCAGAAGAAACAGAAAGTGTGCACCCTAGAAGCACGATGATATTAGAATTAGACTTCAGAGCTAGCCTCAAGATGCGCACAGACTGATATTAACCACTGTCTGCCACCAGCATATGGCACGAGACAGGCTGGAGCAAATCACGAGGAAAGACTCAATGGCATATTGGCCCACAATACTGCTACAGAGGCAGAGCCTAGAGAGGGTGCTAGGCAAGGCATTCATCCGCGATTTCACTCTGGAAAGGGGATCAGCTGGGGGAAAAAAATCTGCAAACCTTTTGAGGACAGAAGGCAATATTGCTTCAAAGTTATGAGTAATGAGCCATTTTGGGAGAAGGAAGTTGATTCTGTCATTCATTTTGACAGGGCTTCTTAACACAAAAGGAGGAGAGGGCTGGTGGGGAGGGTGGGGCACTTGTGGGAAGGTGCAGAGAGGACAGAAGGGTGAAGCCAGCCAGGCAAATGAGAAAGAGAAATTGCAATTATGGACCTTATGGAGGAGCTGCTGGTAAGCTACCCTGGCCAAAGGAAAATGTTGATTGGACCAGTTTTCCGAGGGAAACAGACAGCTCTTCTGCAAGCAGATGGATGACAAATCTCTAGGAGGAGGCTGTGTTGTTCATGTGTGAAATGGTCTTAGCCAAGGACTAAAAGCGCCAAGCCATGTATGTAAGCAGAGCCACCTGGTCTGCGTGTGGTGGTGGGACTGTGTGTGTGTGCGTGTGTGTGTGTGTGCGTGTGTGTGTGTGTGTGTGTGTGTGTGTATGTGTATGAGAGACAGAGAGAGAGAGAAGAATGGAGAGACACTGGGAGCAAAACCTCTTGCTGAAAACTCCAGGACACTTTAACCAAGTGGCCTCCATTTGTACATTTCTATCTGTCTCTATCCACTTTGTCTGTTTCTTCTTTCTTGTTTCTCTCTCCCTCTATCCAGCATCCCCTTGCTGCTTTAACCTTTTCCCCCATCTCTTAGATGTATCTTGACTTGTATAACTATAAGATCCAGCAACTGGAGAAAAAACAAACAAACAAAAAAACCCCACAACAACCAGGTAGAGGCAGGATAGAGATTAAAGTGGCCAGAAACAATCTGCCAGCAGAGGCCAAGCTCAGAACAAGCCCTTTAACGTTGCTCACCTAAAGCCCCGCTTCCCACCAATGAAGTTTATTCTCATGAACTGGATTGTATGCCAGAGAAGAGCAGGAGGCATTTTTGTGGACACAAGGAAAGTCTCCATAGTGAACCATGGAAAGGTATTATTCACGTGCCTTAGAGCCTGTGGATTCTCTATGCCTTCTTAATCATTCTTCAGGTTTTTCTTTTTCCTTCAAAACGGCAGATTTCAGATGCATTTATAAAACAATTCAGTTGTACTCTGAGTCCCTAAAGCTTCAGCATAGACATTTATCTTGTAAATAACAAAGAAATGGTATATTTCCTAAGTTCTCATGCTATCCAGCCTCCTGCTTGTGTTACTCACTATTCAACATTTAAGAATAAGAAGTCATTTGAGAGAAAGGGGATGAGATGGAGCATGCCTGAAACACGGCTCAGGGCATGGTCCATCTCCATGTCCTTGACTGGGGACTCTCTCCAGTGCAGATGTGGCAGACATCCCTCCCTGGGCAATCAAATTGTCCTTTTACGGTTAAGGTAAACCAGGGTTTCTCAGCTGTGGCGCGGTTGACATCTTGTGCTGTTTGGTTCTTTGTGGTGGGGGCTGTGCTGTGTGTTGTAGGATGTTTAGGAGAATTCCTGGCTTCTACTCACTAGATGCTGGTAGCTCCTCCCCACTTGTGACAAGCAAAAATGACTTCAGACATTGTCAACTTGCCCACAGTGGGGGGAGCAAAATTAGAATCACGGAGGTAAATTTTATACATAGTTAGCTGGTTCTAAGCGGAAAACTACTCTCTTATTGCCTGAAGGTTAAACACACACACACACACACACACACACACACACACACACACACATTCATAAACACACTCACACACAATATAACGACAAAATCCCTAAGACAGGGTGGTCCTCATTCCTGATTTTTCTACTTGCATTCGCGTGATTTGTTGTAAATGCCTCTAAAGTTTGAGGAGAACATCAAGGTTTCTGTTTTCAAAGTGACCTCAACTGCCTCTAGTGTTTCAGGCGTTGAGCTCCAGAAGCCAGGATGGAAGTTTTCAGGCAGATACAACTCCCAGGCTTCCATTCAGCTTCTATAAAACAACAGTGCATACACAGGCACATGCCTTATCACAAGCGTCTGCTATGTACACCCAAAAATGAAAGCAGACGCAGAAAGATGATTGAAAATGTATTCCATAGGGTTCTAGGGTTGTCATGAAATGCTGTGTTCTGAAACGCTCTATAAAAATTCCCCACAGATTTTCAGTGACTGGAGGGATGGGGCCGTGGGAGGGGTGCTCAGCTGTACTCTTGAATTACTGAGCTGATTCAGAGGAACGGATTTTCTGTTAATAAACGTACCTGATATTGACTTCAGTGTTTATGAACTGGGTCTTTTCTACATGTAAAATATGATTGCTATGCACAAACGCATGGACAAGACTGGCCTCTTGTATCTAGTATATCAGGACTTTTTTCTTTTTTTTCAGACCAAGTTTTGCTCTTGTCACCCAGGCTGGAGTGCAACAGTGCGATCTCAGCTCACTGCAACCTCTGCCTCCTGGGTTCAAGTGATTTTCCAGACTCAGCCTCTGGAGTAGCTGGGACTACAGGCTCCCACCCCCATGCCCAGCACATTTTTGTATTTTTGGTTGAGACGGGGTTTCACCATGTTTGCCAGACTGGTCTCAAACTCCTGACCTCAGGGGATCCAACTGCCTCGGCCTCCCAAAGTGTTGGGATTACAGGGGTGAGCCACCGTGCCTGGCGCCCCAGGACTATTAATAGCGAATACTGCATTGGTGCAAAAGTAATTGTGGTTTTTGCCATTGAAATTAACGGCAAAATCGCAATTACTTTTGCATCAACATATTTCTTAAGTGCTTGCACTGTTGTAACAAGATCTTGACATTCATTTAATCATCATGACAACTATGTGAGGTAGCTATTATTATTAAGCCAAGTTTGCAAATGAGGAAAGGAGACAGGAAGAGGTTCACTATTTACCCCAATTACAGTACAAGCTGATGCCAGAGGGAGATTTAAACCCAGGCAGGCTCACTCCAGCTAACGCCCAACTGTCGACTGCTGGTCCACCCTTCTCTGCTAACACATTCACTCCCCTGACTACACATCACCAGCCGACTGTGATGCTTTCTCATTACCATAAACAATAAAGGGACTCGGAAGCCCCAAGTGGGGAGAGTTAACAGGTTAGTGGTTGGAAGGCTTTGTGGAAGAGAGGATGGGAGCTGGGCCCTCAAGTAGGGGTAGCATTTTGATGGACTGAGTCAGATGGAGGGAAACATGGCAATGAATGTGCAGAGAAGGTTAGAATTACAATGTGGGTGGGCACATTGTAGCACTTTGGAGGCTGAAGCGGGTGGATCACGAAGTCAAGAGATCAGAGGCCATCCTGGCCAACATGGTGAAACCTCGTCTCTACTAAAAATACAAAAATTATCTGGACGTGGTGGCATGCATCTGTAATCCCAGCTACTTGGGAGGCTGAGGCAGGAGAAACACTTGAACGCAAGAGGCGGAGGTTGCAGTGAGCCGAGATCGAGCCACTGCACTCCAGCCTGGCGATAGAGGGAGACTGTCTCAAAAAAAAAATTACAATGTGCAGTAAAGTTTGGCTGGGACATAGGCTGCCAGTGGAGCAGTGGGGGCGGCGGAGGCGGGGAGGTCACCTGCTGGACACTCTGGCCACCTGTTCCTGCACCTGGTCCCTCCTCACTAGGTGGTGGAGGCAGAGGACACTGAAGGGAGGACACACTAGGGCCATGTGGTGGCCGTGGTGCCTCTTTTCCTAAGAACTCCAAATTTAAACTCTCTGCCCTTTATTTCTTCCCTATAAAGACAGATCCTTAGTTCTTTCAAACTTATTTTTTCTTATTGACTGTAGAGACCCCAAGTTTCTCAATGGCCCTGCAAAATATACGTAGAAATTTGACAGTGGGCAATCACATGATGTTTGGAGCCCTTTTAGCATAAAAAACAATAGCAGTAACAGCATCAGAAGTTTTTTTTTTTTTTGGAGACAGAGTCTCATTCTGTCCCCCGGGCTGGAGTGCAGTGGTGTGATCTTGGCTCACTGCAACCTCCGCCTCCCAGGTTCAAGCGATTCTCATGCCTCCATCTCCCAAATAGCTGGGATTACAGGCGTGCATCACCATGCTGGGCTAATTTTTGTATTTTTACTGGAGACACGACTTTGCCATGTTGGCCAGGCTAGTCTCGAACTCTTGACCTCAGGTGATCCATCCACCTCGGCCTCCCAAAATGCTGGGACTACAGGCATGAGTCACCGCGCCTGGTTGGAGTTTCTCTTATCATAGACACACTCTGTGTTTCTATGAGTTTTAGCCCCGTTTGATCCACATAAAAACCGCAGGCAGGTATTACCGCCTCCCTCTTGGCAAATGGGGGCATGGAGGCACAGGCAGTTCAGTGACTCTGTTCTGAAGATCACGTGGTAACTGTGGGACGTGGAGCTCAAATCCAGGTCTGTGGATTCCTAGCTGGAGGCGGATTATACCACATCACATTTTTAAGTACACGTGCCTGAAAAGCTTGCCACTCAGGCAAAATCACAATGAGACTCAGAATCCTAAGTGACTAAATTCGCCCGGAGTGACATTATTTTTGTGGCGGCTGCTGAGGCTGAGAACAGAGTTAAATGTTAGGGAAAAAATTCTGAAGTTTACTGACAAGTGTCTTGGACTCCAAAGTCCCCACACTCCTCAGACAAGTGTTGGAGGGAAATGGCCACATCAGGGGTGAAGGGGCATTTATCCACTAGTACACTCCAAGATGTCGTGAGTCCCCAAATCCCCCATGCTTCTGACTTGGTCTTCCAGCAACTACTAGAATAAGGCTATATGGTTTGTGCAACAGCAACCAAAAAGAAGGCAGGAAAGATAGGGAAAAAAAAGAAAGGGAAAAGAAAAAGAACACCGTACTGCGACCACTAGTTATTAACAGCCCAGCCTGTGGTACACAAAGCTGACAGTTATTATGAGTAATTAGCACAAAGGAAGGTTCTGTATACACACTATTTCCAGACATGTTTTTGAAACAAGGGCTTTGCCTTTTACCACCAATAATTTGTCTTGTTGCATGTTGTTACTTACACAGATGTTCCATAATTTTTTGCATATGGCTCAGCCAAAGAAAGCTTTTTCCCCTTCCATTTTTGGGAAAGATACAACTGACTGTGTAAGGGAGAGGAGAATGTCTAGTTTTAACATAATTTTGATGGCGATGATAGGGGTGCAGTGGCTGGTGCTGCTGGTGTGTGTGTGTGTGTGTGTGTGTGTGTGTGTGTGTGTGTGTGTGTAACAAGATTCTCCACCCAATCTTGCCAACCATATTTTATCTATAACTCTCTTGACTGAGTCATTCATATGGGATTTGGGATGACTGCGTACGTCCAAGGTTCGTGGTGTTTGCTGGGATAACACATTATCAAAAGCCGCTCTAAAAACGGTTTGAATATTTACAGAAGGAAAAAAGAGGCGGGAGAAACGTGAATGCATTTGAGATTTTTGTTGTTGTTCTTTCTTGGCAGTCTTTACAATTGAAAACAGCAGAGCCTTCTCACGTTTCTCTGACCTTCCCAAGCACAGTCCTGAATGCACATAAACGTATCAGAGAGTAGCTCGCCTCCATGTTTTCTGGGGAAGGTGGGTCTGTGCGGATGTGGGGTTTTTTCCGGGGAAGTGGGTGTGGGGGTAGGAGTCTAGATAGAAGGAGTGGTGAGATTAAATCCAAGCATACCAGGTTTTTAGAACAGAGAGATACAACTGGCTGAAGTTATCAGGGAGGAAGGGCAGACTAAAAAATATACATCTCTTTTATTGCGATACCACCAATGAGAGAACATTCTGCTGGGGGGATGTCTGCCAAGGGCTTCTCATTCAGTGTGTTCCACCCATTTTATTTTTAAACTCCAGTGCAGATTTTATTCCTGGAATGTTATAAGATTGGTGTGGGCAGAAATGGGCAAATTTACTTCAGAAGGGCTTTATATCAACTTGGAAAAGACCCTCTGAAATTCTCCAAGTACATTTCAGGGGTGAAGTTCATTTCCTTTTTTTCTGAAGAAAGCTACCTTGATTTTGCAGAAGTAAAACTCAAGTACAATATTGAAAGGGTTTCAAAATAGCGATGCTATCTATTCGCTATTTAACTATAGTCCAGGGAGTATGGTAACAATTTGCATAGTCTCTCATTTAATTCTCACAACTACCTCATCACCCTCATTTATGGGCAAGAAACTAAGGCAGGGAAGACTGCCAGAGTTGAGTTCAAATCAAGAGCTCGATGATGTCAAAATCTTTCTTCGCCACTATGCAACTGTGCTTTTGTGCATTCATAGCCAGCACATCATACGCTGTCAATACAAATGATGTATTAAATAAATACACAACTTGGCCATTAAGCTACTATTTATTATTTTAACAGGATGGGGGCAAAAGCAGATTCCTTAGCCTGCTTTTCTGATGAGAGATTGCAGGAGAGTCAAAGACAGTTTGCAAAAGAGGACCGGTCTCTATGCAGGAGTTTTGATGGTAAACGTGTGAGGGTATCCAGAAAGTGGTGGAAGTGGTGGATAATCTATTCATTTTGAAATGCC
This sequence comes from Cheracebus regulus, assembly GCA_963574635.1. Taxonomy (NCBI): domain Eukaryota; kingdom Metazoa; phylum Chordata; class Mammalia; order Primates; family Pitheciidae; genus Cheracebus; species Cheracebus regulus. Next base: position 64,561 of record CAUYQU010095918.1, read on the forward strand.
AAATGGCACTAATATAAAAACTTGTTCATCCTACTTTGGCAACATTAAATATTAAGGGAATGTACCTTCTTCCCCTCCTCCAAAAGTATTTACTTCAAAAATCGATTTCCTCTGTCACTAGTTATTGCTGCATTTTGCTCAGTGGTTCTGAGAAACCGCATGGAAAATCACAATGTTACACTTGTTAAATTGACCCTGCAGGGCTCTACCACCAGTACATGCATCATCCCAAGAGGTAAAAAGGCAAGGCTGCCAGGCTCATGCTGAGAATATCATCATGAAATCAACGAGGATATGCAAATCTGTCTGTTCCATAGCTCATTTGCATAGTTTTCCATTGGTTTTGTAGAACCTCTATGCTAAATGTCAATTTCCTTTTCTTTCCTAAAGCTTATTAGCTGTGTGTGATGTTTACAGCTTGAAGACCAAACAGATTTAATAGTTAAAACATTTAAACTATATAATTAAAAAGCATGCAAGGAAGAGGGAAAAAAAGAGGCTCTGATGTAGATCAAACATGTGGATATATTTGTGCTGTTAAAATATGCTTTCCAAGTTTGGAAGATGCGGAGGCCTCATGCATGTCTGTGCACACATAAGCACCACCATAAAATGTGCTTAACCTATTTCTTTTTTCTTTTCTTCTCCTTTTTTTTTTTTTGTAATGATCTAGAAAAAGCAGAGAGATTTGCTTATAAACTATGAAGGGCTTGAACCCAGTCACGGAGTACACATTTTACTCACAACGAAATCTGAATGGAAGTCTGCCAATGTCTGGGCTGACATTCAAACGTTCTGCGTTTCTATGTATTTCAATCTCTCAAAACTAATGTTTCAAAACTCTTGATATTTTCTGAGGCACTACACAGTTCCATCCTCACTTCTCAGTCCAGAGTGAATATACAGCAATAATTCTGCTCAAAAGAAGTGCAAAGATCTTTTGCTGTGCAGCATGCAGCTGGATCTACCACCACAATACAATGAATATGGGTTTTGTATTATTATTTTCCTTTGTGCATCAGATTTAGAAACAGGGTGAGAAAGGCAGGTTGATGAAATCTTTTAAAAATCTATAAATATTTAAATATTAGTCACTTATGTAGTAGACACTGTTCTATAGCCATGCTTTATGGAATACAGTGTAGAATCTTTTGCATTTCATGTGGCATCTGAGTACAGTATCTACTACTGCTACTAGTTATTAGTTCACAGTTCTGCCAAAAGGTAATTGGTGATCTACACCTTCTGAATACTTCCTTACTGGGAACTTTAGCACAATTAGCTGATATCTCAAATTTCACCTGGACTGCAAGAGAAACAGCTGTTCAACATTAAATTAAATTTTATAGTTGTTGGCTTTAAGGAACAAAAGCAGAACTGAGTGCTCTTAGGAGATTTTTGAGGTGGGCAAAAAACAGCAACCTGCCCCTACAAGCAAAGAGAGATGTCCCTCCTGGTTAAGTACCCCTTTGTCACATGCAGCACAGGGGAAGCTGTGGTAAAGCATCATTTGAAAGTTTAACACCATTGGGGCTGCAAGCACATCTTCTTGATGGAATTCAGCTGTATAGCTCTTTACTGTCAAATATGACCCATTCTGTTTTAAATTCCTTCCTCTAACACTGTGACAGGCAGCATGATGAAACAGGTGCATTAAGTGGCATGAAACAGAACAAAAGTAAGAAAAGTGCTCAAAGGAAGGGTAGAAATAGTGAAGCCAGACTGACATTCTGTAGACCCGGGTCTCAGCAGCTCTGCCCAGGAGTTCCTGCCAGAGCTCAGGCGAGCCACGGATCGGCTCTGTGCTGCTACCTCCTCCGCCGCCAAACGAGGGTCACCATGCATCCTCTAACCTCAGAGAATTTTTGTGAAATTGAGAAACTTAAAACAGGCACTCAGCAAACACAGATGCCAAACTATTATCTCATAATTCAATGTGCCCAAATCAGACTGAGACAAGTAAAACCCCAAATTAATTTGATACCATATGCTATGGGTTACGTTTTCCAAAAACCTTCAGAAATTGGCATTTATCATATTTGTGGGTTCATCCTTTTCCATGTACAGAAACATGTGCACACATCAAAACAGACCCAGTTAAGTCTTAATTATCTAGTGGAAGATTATCCAAGATTCTTACTGTTTCTCCCTTTTCCTGTTGCGTTGCCCATTTTTAGCCTTTTTTGGCAATGCCTCCACTATCAAAGAAAAGAGATGGTGTGCAAATCAATCAACCCCTCTCCTTATTCACTGTAATTTCAATTACCTGTGCTACCTCAGGCTCCACTGGCATGGACGGGCGAGGAGGTGCTGTCTTTGTCCTCAGAATTGGATGGAAAGCATTGATCTGTGCTATTGGGAAATGATGCGAACTTAATTTCTCTTTCCCTTCTAAACCTTTGCTTACTGAATGGAAATGTTCCTGAGTTCTGTTTATTTAGTTTTGTATTTATGTACCTTCCTTTTAAAATAGAGAATGAATGTTAATGTTTCTTTGATGACTCTGTGTGTATTATCAGTAACAGTCCATTCATGATGGTGCCATACCACAAAGCATAATTTTCTATCTGCTTCTGAGTGATTCTTCATTCTCCCTTGATCTCTGTCATTTAATACATCTAAGTTTTTCACTCAACAAATCAAATACTTATGGAGAATCTACCATACGCCAGGCACTGTGCTGCCAGGAGCTAAGGATTGAATGGGGAAAACAGGAAGCTCTCTGCTCCCACAGGGCTTCTTAGCTGGGGAGAAAAGACATTCATGACATAATCACACAAATACCTATTTTCATGTGTAAAAAATGCTGTCGGCCAGGCATGGTGGCTCATGCCTGTAATCTCAGCACTTTGGGAGGCCGAGGCAGGCAGATTGCCTGAGCTCAGGAGATCACGACCAGCCTGGGCAACATGGTGAATCACTGCCTCTGTTAAAAAGAAGAAAAAAAAAAGCCAGGCATGGTGGCATGCGCCTGTAGTCCCAGCTACTCAGGAAGCTAAGGCAGGAGAATCACTTGAACCAGGGAGGCGGAGGTTGCAGTGAGCCAAGATCGCGTCACTGTACTCCAGCCTGGACAATAGAGTGAGACTCTGTCTCAAAAAAAAAAAAAAAAAAAAGTCCTGTCAAAGAAAAGAACAGGGTGATAGGGACAGTTGGAAGTGGTTTAGGAAGGCCAGGGAAGCTGTGGCTCCTAGAAGGTGGTTTTTAGGACTAGAACAGCAACAGTGGGCCTGGAGAGAGGGAGAGCATTCAAAAGACATGGAAGAGATTGCATCAGTAGGACTTGGCGACACATTAGATGCAGAGGAAGAGGGAGAGAAATGCTTCAAGGAAGATTTTTAGGCACCAGACGATGCCAATGGCTAAGATGGGGAATACTTGGATAGATGAGGTTTGGTGTGATGGTGACAGTTGTAACTTTGGCTTTGAACAGGCTGAGTTCAGGTGATACTGTGGTACCCAACAGGAGCTGCAGAGCAGGCAGCTGGAGACACAGGCCCAAAGATGAGGAGAGATCTGGCCTAGAGTCATGGATGCAAGAGTCATGGGTCCATCAAGGCACAGTGAGTTTGGATGAGATCATCTAGCGGAAAAACTTAACTGGAGAAGTGAAGTGGTCTAGAGACTAAGCCATGAGGAACTCCAAAACTTAGAGGCGTAGAAAGCAGGTAGAAAGGGAATGCCTGAAGACTTCAGAGGGAGGGGCCAGAAAGGGCACCAGAAGAGAGTGGTGTTAAGGAAGTCAAGAGAGGAGGGTATTTAGACAGGAGGGAGAGAGCCACATTGGCAAAGCTGCAGAGAAACTGAGATGAGAACTGCTATTAAAAACACAACTGGTCCAGTGACATGGGATGGCATGAAAATCACTGTTGACCAGGTGGGAGACGGGTGGACTGCAGGGAACAAGAAGCAAGCTGAAGCTGGCTAAGGAATGTCCTTGGGCCATCTCCTTGGGTGGACTGCAGGGGACCAGAAGCAAGCTGAAGCTGGCTAAGGAATGTCCTTGGGCCATCTCCTCGGGTGGACTGCAGGGGACCAGAAGCAAGCTGAAGCTG
>CAUYQU010095919.1:0-45826 GCA_963574635.1 Cheracebus regulus
CCTCTTTCTTTCTCTTTCATTTTTTTCTTTCTTTTGCAGTTTCTTTCTCCTTTTCTCTCTTTTTCTAAAATCTCTTCCTCTTTCTCTTTCATTTTTTCTTTCTTTTGCTGTTTCTTTCTTTCTCCTTTTCTCTCTAAAAAAAAAAAATAAAAAAAAAAATAATGAGATCATGTCTTTTGTGGGAAAATGGATGGAGCTGGGGGCTATTTTCCTTAGCAAACTAATGCAGGAACAGAAAATCAAATACCACATGTTCGCACTTATGAATGAGAGATAAATGATAAGAATTTATGAACAGAAAGAAGGAAACAATAGGGGTCTTCTTGAGGCTAGAGGGTGGGAGGAAAAATTGATGATAGTAGATTTCCCCTCCCTGTGTCCATGTGCTCCCATTGTTCAACTCCCACTTATGAGTGAGGACATGTAGTGTTCAGTTTTCTCTTCCTGTGTAAAACTTAAGCAATTTGCTCAGTATCATTTCTCCATCTCCACTGTGGCCTACATTGTGCAGAAGCTGCTGCAAGTCTAAATATGAGTTCACAGATGTGATAGGCAGAATAACAGTTCCCTAAATATTTCCACATCTTCATCTCTGGAACCTGTGAATAAATCACTGTACATGGCAAAGGAGAATGAATTAAGATTGCAGATGAAATTGAATGATAATCACGGGACCTTAACATGGAGGGATTGTCCTAAGTTGTTCAGATGTGTCCAGCATCCTTAACAGTAGGACAGGAAGGCAGGAGAGGACGAACGAAAGAGATGGCAGCTTAAGACAGAATCAGCCAATGGTGCTGGCCTTTAAGACGGTGGACAAGACCATACGCTAAGGAATGCAGGCATCCTCTAGAAGCTGCAAAAGGCAAGGAAACGGAGTTTGCTAGATCTTGCAGGAGTACAGCCCAGATGACACCTTGATTTTAGCCTTGTAAGGCCCATTTCAGATATCGGACCTTCAGAACTGTAAGATTTGTGTTGTTTTAAGCCACTAAGTTTGCATCAATCTCTTATAGCAGCAACAGAAAACTAATGAAAGAGAGTTCTTGATTTACAAATATGCATGCTTGCAGGTATACACATATACACACATACCCCTAAAGGAGAACCCACAAGAGCTAGAAAGCTATTTGTTGGCAGATGCCTTCTAACGTACAGTTTAGTAAGAAAATCTCCTGACATTATGAAACCATCGCTATCACAGGCTAACATAAAGAAACAAAAATTTGCAACAAATATAGCAAAGGCTTTCCCCCCAAGACCTCATATAAATTAATGAAAATAATATCAAGTTAATAAATGGGCAAAGAACTTTTGAGATAATTCACAAAATAAAAAACATAAATGGCTAATAAAATATGAAAATATGTCAGATGAAAGAAAACTATTGCAAAAATAAATAACTGAAGAGATGTCATTTTGTTTATTTTCTTGGCATGCATTTTTAAGTAGAACTATCCTATGGATATGGAAAAGCAAGCATTGTCAGTCACTGCTGTGGTAGGATAGATGATACAAACTTTCTGAAAACCAATAATGTGTAAAAAAAAGTCATAAAAATATTCAGTGGCACTTCTGCAATAATAATTTTACTTCTGAGAATCAGATCATCAAAAATTTAGGAAAAGCATTAATATCTTTCATAATATTATTTATAACTTGAAAACAACTTTCAATAATATAACATTGCCTTAATACATTGCAGTATATTTAAATGATACAAATTTACGTAGTCATTAATAACTAAGCTTGTGAGGAGTACTAGAGTCCTAAGAGTATAAGTGATATATAGCAACTATAAGAGAGAAAGATTGGAAGGAAGTCTATTTTTAAGTTATTAGTGATGGGATTAGGGGCCATTTCTTGCTTCTCTATGTAACTGGTTTACTGAATGGGTTGGTAGAATACAGTCAAAAGGCAATTTTGTTTGTTCGCTCACTGCCCCTTCAAGTACAAGTTATGGCTCTGTTCTAGCTCATCCTTTAGATCATATTTCAAGCAGACCTTATAACTGTCTTAGTCCCTCAGAGATATTAAATATCTAGTCCAGGTCATTGAAAATCCTCATCCACTTAAAAACTCTCCTCCTGAGCTTGGGTCTGATTTCAACTTGCAGACTTGCAGAGAGGAAAGAACATGGCACTGCCTCCTCCTCTTCTCACTCCGCTTCTCGCACTGCTTTATTGTAAGGATGAAGTAGAAGGAGAAACGATGGGAGAAAAGTAGGGAACAAGGTGTTAGCATGAAGGGCTCCATTGTAATCTGGCAGGGATACTCTCTGGGTGTGATGTCTCCCACATGCTGATGCTGCTTCTTGCGGGTGCTTTTAGGGGTTCTTCAGAATCCCACCCTGCCTCTCCTGTGGGATCCCTACCTGTTTCTTGGATGATCAGCCTCCCTGGTTTGCAACTTTGCACCCCTACTTGCCTTCTACAGCCAAAGTACCATCATCCTTCTTCTGAGGTCACCTATCCCTGCCAGGAAGTCCTCTAGGGTGGCTCCAACTCCAGAACAGCACAGGAAACTCTCTCCAGAGGCCTCACCCCCAGGCTAAGGGCACGCATATACCCTGCCCTGACAGTCCTGCCCAATCGCGTCTCCAGAGGACGTATCCCCGGGCTAAGGGCACGCATATACCCTGCCCTGACAGTCCTGCCCAATCCCGTCTCCAGAGGACTTACCCCCGGGCTAAGGGCATGCATATACCCTGCCCTGCCAATCCTGCCCAATCCTGTCTCCAGAGGCCTTACCCCCAGGCTAAGGGCACGCATACACCCTACCCTGCCAATCCTGCCCAATCCTGTCTCCACACACTAACCAAAAGCCCCTCTAGACACAGCCTCTTGCCTTATGACTCTTCCAAGTGTGAGTCAGGTGCCAAGCCGCCATGTTTCCCAAAATGTAAGAAATGTTAAACTCCCCAAGTGCTTTCTGAAGCACCCCCTCACTTAGCTTGAGATGAGACAAGGTGCCTGCTGGGTGGGAAAAGCCGTCATCACCCTGGCAGATTTCTCTGGAAGCCCTTCTCCTAAGACCTCACGCTAACCTTCTCCCTAACCTCTCACCCCTGCAGAGCTTCTTGGGCTTTCTTTAGACATTCCAGAGAAGGATTACAAGCTCAGGGTCCTAATTCACATGGGTAGTCGAAAGCTCCAGATATCTTGATCTCTGCATTGGTAACATCAGCCTTTGACACTAGGACTAGCAGAAAAAGTTTCTTTTCCCAATGTTATTTTACAATGGGAGTAAAGGGTGGAAACGAATGTTAACAAAGGCAAGAAGAGAAACTATAACAGCTATCAAATATCTATTTTTCATACCTATTGAAGTGCTTATAGTAAGTATTTTTAGACTAGAATAGATTCATTGACAATTTTGTCCTCTAGGAATTGCAGTGTCTTTGGCTCCATGGAATAAAAATCATCCTCTTAGCATCATAAATTCAGAGGTTAAATTCTACAACTGCATTTATTCTTTGAACTACTAGTATTCAAAGTATAAATTATCTCTTCTATTTTATTTTAACACTACCAAATCACCAATAAGTTAATATGTTTTCTCGCAATATGATTAACAAAGCAATTTAGTATCTAAATATGATTTACATTCCCAGAGCATTTTAAATAATTAAGTCTATGATTGGTATTTATACACATGTTTTAATTCTTTCTGCAGCTTTTAAATGCTAAAATAATTACAGTTAATGAGTGCTAGTACAAAATGCTCAACGATCAGAAAAAAAATCAGAACTTTAAAATGGATTTCTTAATCTTTGCTGACTATAAAATATAAGAACTGCAAGCCCCAAATCAAAATCTAAGTGAAATATCTCAAAATTGGTTTTCCTCCATTTCTGTGTACTTCTTAGAAAGTTAGTAAGGCTACATAGAAATGAAAAGACTCTTAAAACCACAGCTATCATTTTAAAAGAGTTTTTCCTACTGCAAATTCTTAAAAGTTGCTCATAAATTTTTATCTTTATTAGATTATATTGGCTCTTTAATTATGGAAACTTGGAATCGATTCTTAAAGTACCCATTTTTTCTCTTTTGCAGTTGATGGGTTTTGTGTATGCCTGTTACGTGATCAGTATTTCCATGGAAGAAGAGGACACATGTAAGTACTTTTGTCTCTCTCCCTGTGGGTTCCTTTTGAATGAGATACAGCTTTCAAAACTAATCATTACATGGCTATGAAATCTTTTATATTTGGAGTCTACAATGATTGAACTCAGCATACTAAAGTTATAGTCAAAAGTTGACAGACTGAACCGCACACAAATGTGACACTACATATTGAAACTCTCAATTTGTGAGAGCTTGCACAGAGACTCAGAAGCCCAAGGACTGCTGTCATATCATATCTTAGCAACTTTTCATCAGACACCTAACCATTATGCCAACCAGGCAATCAATGGTTGTTTTATCTATTACCAGTTTTACATATGCTGGTGGCAGAATTTTGAAGTCTAAGTAGCAGTAATAATATCAATACATAATATATTACATAACAAAAAATCTATATGTATATAAACTATATAAAATGCAATGAAGAAAACAAAAATTTACAACCTTCCAGGTGAGATGCAAAAGAGAATTACAAGAGGTGCTTTAAAAAATGAATGGAATGTCTAAAAGCTAAATCATGTTTTAGCAGAACACCCAAAGAAAAAATACATATTAATATTATAACCTGAAGTTATATGATAGAGTTTTACCAACATAAGTCAACAAATGGCCTTCACTGAGCACCTGCTAATGTATAAGGCACTTCCTGGTACAACTCTATTAGGGACTCATGTAATACCAAAGAAAATATTAATTTACATTTAAAAAATAAATTATTTTAGATAAAGAAATCACACCTTACCAAACCAGGGACTGCATTGCAGTCACTGTTTGAATTTGCACCAAAATGAAGCAAAGTAGCTAGCCATTAAAACTTCCTTCCAGAACACAGTCTCAAAGAGGTCTGATGAATGCTTCCCATCAAATAGATGGGTGGTACATGATATTTGAATTGGAATCAAGAATCTAATGGGGTCTATCCCAATTTATTTGACTAAATCTCAGACTATGAGATTTAACGTATCAGGCAGTGAAAACATGCAGACAAATTGCATCATGTATTTAATGCTTACTCAGGGTTTTGTGTGTGTGTGTGTGTTTCAATGCTAGATAAGACAAAAAGTTTCTGTCACTTGACAAGTGCAGTTCTAACGACCACACTTTCACCTTGAAGTTAACTTTAAAAACTCTATGTTTAGGAGTTTTATTAGTAGTTCTACAACCCGCTGAAGTTAATGCACAGAAGGATAGCAGCATGTTTCCAACCCACAGCTAAGACAGGCTGCACAGCCAAAAAACAGTTGGTTGAGTGTGAACAATATTAACTGGAATTTCAACCTGAAAGTTATTGGACTTTGAGCTGAGTAAATTCAAAAAAATTAATAAATTGATAAGTACCACCTGAATCTCTTATACAGTAGATAACTACTTTTGAGTAGTTATCAAACAACAACCACCAAAAACAGTTCTCTTTTTTTTCCTCCACACTGAACTGGTCAAAGACTCTCAAAAGACACCAGTGCTCAGTTGCACCTTACTGCGGGAGAAAAGGCAGATTAATCAATAGTCTTCTGTTATCTCAGATAATAAATATATGAAAGTCTTTTCCATGAGACTTGTGATTTAAGCAAAGCTGGGAAATGCAAAATGGCATGCAAAATAAAAGACTCGTCTAAATGGATACTTTTTTTTAACCTTCTATTAGCCTTCTTTTCAATGTATATAAATTGTATTGCTCACTGGCAGATATTGTCATTCCACTGACTTTGATGTCCTTAATTAGCTTAAGTTTCTGTATAGAAATCTCTGAATCAGCTATTTCAATGCCCTTCAAACTGGGATTGAAGCAGCTGCTAGGAGACTATTCTGTTAGTGGTTTAATTCTAGTGTTTGTTATTGGAGCCATACATTATGTTACCGAAAGACATTTGGATATAGTACTTGTGTTGTCATAAATTCAAATTGACTTCTAGTCAAAACGAGCCTGGGTGCTCAAAACAAAGTATATATGAGTATAGATGCCCAAGACTAACTTAACATGATAATCTGCTGGAAGAGAGATGACAGTGGAAAGCAGCCACAAATGTTTTTGTCTGATAGTTCTCAATTGAGGGTAATTTTGTATTTTTTATCGATAGAATTAGGAATCAAAAGTGCAGATGTAATTAAATTGTCCCAGGGTCTTCAGAAGGCAGATGTGAGCAAAAAGTAATATCTGAAACCAATTCCAATGATCTCATACACTAGTAAGTACTATTTGTGCCAACACTTAGCTTTTAGGTGCAATAATGAACTGCCACTTGGATATGACACTACCAACCCTCAGTCAAGAGGACACTTTCTTTGAATTGTTTTTCCAAAACTTATATATAAAATAAGTAAACAATACTGGTAGCTTCCCAATTTGTCCAAGTGCACTTCTGGAAAGCTTATTCTAAAAGAGAACTGCAAACGTAATGCCAGTTTTTTGGCAGGCAATATATCATTTATAATATTGATTCTATTCTAACTAATGAAAATTTCTGCATTATTCAAAATGCAAAGTTAAGCCTTGTTCTTGGACTGAAAGCTGCCAGCCAGCCTTAAAAATTAATAACAACTACCACTTCCCTCCTCTGCATTGTTAAAGTGGATATATGGGACCAACATTTCAGACAGATATTTCCGAAGGGTAATAAATAATTGAGAAAACATTTATTTCTAGCCACCCATCTTCTTAGTTACCTCTCAGTCTCTTTTATTAACTATTTCTTATCAAGATTATGATTGCAGGTCAAAGACAATGAAATAAAAAGCTCACAAAAGGCACAGTGCTAGGTGGGATCAGTGCTTTCCATCATTCGTTCTAATAAAAAAGCCTAGTTATATCTGTTTCTTCCATTTTTCATTACTTTTATATACATCTATCTATCTATCTCCATAAACACTTTCATGATACTAGAATCTCCGGAATCATAATGATAACAATCTGTCAACATCTTCTTTGGGAATCCTTTGCTGAAAATGAACTTGTGGATTTGTTACTACCTTCTTAGACTTTCTAGAAAGAATGTTTTTAATTAAGAGAAGTGTGGAGATAAGGCAAAATATACTGAAAAAATCGTATTTTACTCGTATAAATACTGTGAGGCTTTTTCAGAGGGTCTGTTGCTGGCACTACTCCTAATATTAGGCTGCAAATTGCAACTAGCACATTTATTTGGGCTCACAAAGTCTAGTCTGGCTTGAATAAGTTGAATGATGAGAGAGAGAAGTATATTGAAAACCCTAGCAGTTTTTAAAAAGGATATGAACCCCTCAGATGTGGGTTCAATATTTTACATTAAAAAGCTCTAAATAGTTATTTATATAAGCATTTGACCCTTGCTGTTATACTTTTGGGGAACTTGTTATTGGAAGGAAGCATAACTATCAGAAAAACATTTCATCGCTCTACTGTCCTTGAAGCTTCCTGCTGGCTAATGTTCATGTATTTACCTGTCTGCTCATGAATTCTTTCTAAGAAAATGAAGTGATATTTCCATAGCAATGGTGTGAGCTGAAATTTTTTAAAAATCCTATCTCCACCTAAGAATTTATGAAAGAAGCTGATGGTAGGAAAAAAAGAGACTAGTTTGAATGTCAATTTATGAATTTCCTCTCCCTACTTATAATGTATGGAAGCCTCAGAGAAGTAAAATGACCACAAGTCCAGACACGAGGTGAAGGAATAAGCAGAGGCCTGGAAGATCTTCAGAGCAGAAAACTAGCTCATTGTTTAGCACCCTTAGCAGAGTATGGGTATTTGAAGGTGAGAGGAGAGGAGAATGTTGTGAGTCAAAAATAGAGAAATGTGCAAGACTAGGTAAGCGTGATTCTGAAGTCACAGGAAACATTTCAAAGAAGCCACCACGTTTGCCTAATAAGCCATTAAGAATGTACTCATTCTCATAGTGCATAATTTTCTTTTTTGATGACTATCTAGTTGGCTGCATGTAACTGTCCTAAAGGCTGATCTTTCTCCATCAGCCTCACTAGAGCTCAGATTTAGTTCCTGAAACATTTTCCTAATTTGCTGAGATGGCTCTGCCAAATAGCTACACAATGACTAGCTAATCCTCCCACTAGCACAGATCTATGAGGGTGGAATCTTTGTTTTGCTCCCCACTGTAACCCTGTAGTTTAGAAAAATGTCTTGCTTGTAGAATTCAATAAAGAATATTTGTTGACCGGGTGTGATGGTTCGAGCTTGTAATCCCAGCACTTTGCAAGGCCGAGGCAGGCAAATCTCTTGAGCTCAGGAATTCAAGGGCAGTTTGGGCAACATGGTGAGACCCAATCTCTACCAAAAATACAAAAACATAGGCAGGCATGGTGGTGTGCACCTGTGGTCTCAGCTACTTGGGAGGCTGAGGTGGGAGGATCACTTGAGCTCGGGGTGGGGGGTGAGAGTTGGTGGGATGGAGGCTCCACATTTCAGTGAGCTGACACTCACAGACTCAGTGACAGAGTAAGACCCTGTCTCAAAAAAAAATGAGAAAAATAAATATTTGTTGAGTTTATATTGTTAAATAAACTTTCTGGGCCCAACAACTCAGTTTTACAAAGTCATTTTCAAAACCCAAAGGTTCCAAAGTTTGATGAAATGATACTGCTTTATGTTTTGAATTTAGTGATGTGTCCAATGCACTTGCAAATATGTATGTGAGGCAAGTAGAGGGCCTACATTTTTTTTTTATTATTTGAAAGAGCGAAAGAAAAAGAGAACGAAAGAGAGAAAGAAAGAGGAAGAGAAAGAGGGAGAGAGAACGGGATTCTTGTTCTAGTGCCCAGGCTAGAATGCAGTCTAAAAATGGGTATTAAAAAATCTCTTTTATGCCAATAATTGTGCTTAAGAATGGAGACAGGAAGGAATAAGGGATGAAAAAAATAAGCACTACATTTTTAATACAATTAGATATAGTTTTAGTAATTCTGAAAGTCAAGATACAGGAGATAAAATAAACCTCCACTGTACCACGTCAGAACAAAAGCTTGATTTTGTAACCTCCTGGATAAGATATCCCTGAGAAAACAGGGACTTACTTGAAAGGGATGCACTCACAGAAGAAGGCAGGCATTTAGGAGTAAACTCATCTGCAACATATGGTGAAGAGGACAGAGTTACTGTCAAAGAGTGGGGACCAGCAGGGTGGTAACCTAGGCCACCCTACACGTGGGAAGCTCAGGCAGCACAGAACAGGATCCCAGCTACAGTGCTCTGGTTGGGTGACAAGATTCCAGCTCTTAGACAGGTTATTGAGACAGATTCTCTCTCAAGAAATATCATAAGCACTCAAACACCCAAACCAGCAAACCAACTGGGGACTCCCCACAGGGGAAAGATAGAGAAGCCCCTATACCAGTGTGGCAGGAGCAGCAGGGAACAAATCTCTGGAACACCAAACTGTGATAGGAAGTGGCTTTTTATTCAGCCAGGAACTGTGGGGGGTCTACAGCCTCATTCACCAAGCTCCCAAAGCTGCAGCTTCTCTCCCCTTTTATAAGCTTATGATGCTAAAGGGGAAACTGAGGCCGAACTATGTCAATGTCCATTTGCTGGACGTCCGACCTTACAATGTTTTGGCTTTGTTGATTTGCATAATTCATATGCAGCATGAGCGGGGACCAGCAAGGGAGGGGGGCTTACAGGGATAAGACAAAAGCAACAAGCTGTTTATTGGCAGAAGTGTTTCCAGGAGGGAGCCTGGTCTGTGGAGACGTGGGGCATGAACTAGTGTCAGGCTCCAGCTGGCAGAGATAGCATTTATTTGCAACTCTTTCAAGGTTAACAGATAGCAGAGACGCTGGGAACTAAAGAGGGAGTCATTTTTCCAGTTCTTTGGTATTTTATTTTATTTTTCCTTCTTCACTCTCCTTCCCATTTGGAAGGGCGAGGAAGAGGTGAAATTGAAGGAGGCAAGGGGGTCTCCCCTCTCACCAGAAGCAGATCCAAGGTTAGCACTAAACTCACAGTGAAGTAGACCTAGACGTTACCTATCTCCTTAAGCCCGGACTCCTGATTATAATTTAGCTTGACTAGGGACCACCTACAGTGATATATCCTACTTTCCTCCCTTACTCACCTCCAGCCACATCTGTTTTTCTGAATCCACCAAGCACTTTTACACCCGGGCTTTTGAGAGAGGCCTCCTCCCTCTGTTGACCCACTAACGTATATATGCCCTTCAGATTTCAGCTTAACTGTCTCTTTCCAAATTTGACCACTTTCCTCCCATCCTCTCTGGGTTAGATTAAGATACTGATGATAAATTGTGAGATGCTTTAACTGCACCCTGTGCTTTTTCCTTGGCATCATTTAACACAACTGTAATTTTTCAAAGTCATGATATTTACCAGGGCTGACCCCCTTTCCTAACTGAATGAGAACCCTACATAATTTTCAATGAATGAATATTAAATGAATGAGTCAATGCATGAACAAAATGGACTCAGTAAGATGATTAGGGTTTCCATAGGTAGACATCGGGGAGAAGGTCCTTCCTTTTCTAATCTCTATCTCCATTTATGCAAATGACAGCTCTTCACATCAGCTGAAAAGTTTGGGCATATTCCTTGTATTCCCTGTGTCTTCCCTTATTGTCCACACCCAGTCAGTCACCAGATGAGACATCTTCACCTCCCATCTTGGTTCTTCTGAGCTGCTGTAACAGAATACCATAGGCTGGGTAGCTTATAAATAACAGGAAGTTATCTCACAGACTTCTGTGCTGAAAAGTTTAAGATCAAGGTACCAGCAGACTTGATGTCTGGTGAGGATCTGCTTGTCTGTTCATAAATGACTATCTTCTTCCTGTGCTCTCACATGTGGAATCTGGCAAGATAGCTCTCTGAGGTCTCCTTTATAAGGGCACTAACCCATTCATGAGTGACCTAATCACTTCCCAAAGGCTTCACCTACTAACACCATCACGCTGGGGATTAGGTTTCAACAAATAAATTGGTGGGAGTGGGAGGGGAATAAACATTCAGGCCATAGCATCTCCCTTCAAATAACTAAAGACTCCTACATGGTCTTTAACATTCTTCTCACAAAAACCCTCTTCCCCATGCCTCAGTATGCCCTTAGTGTGTCTCTGAACCTGCACCCAACTTGCTTTTTAATTAACTGCATCTCCCACTCAGAAAAGGTGGAGACCATGTCTTATTTACCCTAGGATCTCAGAATCTGCTTCAGTGTATGGAACATCATAGGAAATAAATTTCTACAAAATACATAGTGTAGAAAATGCTTGTCTTCACATTATTTCTCACATCTCTTTCCTCACTCCCTAAGAAAATTTAAACTTCCCATTCCCTGTACTACAGGAAAAAAATTAATTCATGATAAGGTATTTGTGCAATTATATGCGTAACAATTTTCCAGAGAAAAGGCATGGCCCTACATTATGCATTTATATCATCTGGAAATTTTCTGGAGAGAAAGTGTGGCCTGTTTTGCCAAAAACTTGAGACCAGCAAGCAGACAACTCCTGCACCCCATGCACCCCAGTGGGGGTTCTAATTTTCTACATTTCTACTTGAAACTGGAAGTTAGAAATAATTTCAGTGATGGTGGTCCTAACTGCCAATGTCTAGCTCTGTGACCACTGCTAAATCTCATCACCTCTTTGGGTATCCACAAGTCACCTTACAGCTCTGACACTGCAGTTCTATAGATGGTGCTTTTGGGTGGGGTGATTTTAAGGTGTGATCAGTGTTTTCTCCAGGTCCCCTAAAGTTAATTAGTTGGGCTGTCAGTGCTGCAGAGCATCCTACCCTCATTTTAAAGAACTTAGAGTTTCTATCCCCATTTTTGAGATGAACCATTGAGGCCCAAAGAGGCGATGTGACTCCTGGCAGCTTTCTCCTCCTCTGCCCTGCACCCTTAGCATTAAAACTCCATTACTGAGACTTTGTCACACAAAAAACAAAAGCAGTGGGCATGATTTCCTCAAGTTCCCAGGCTCTCTCTGTCAGATCTGTCTGTATCCATCTAAGATCATCAACTTCCTGACAGAAAAAGCAGGCTTCACTCTGTCCTGTGGCTTTCGTGGCTTCTATGTCCATCACACGCTCCTATTTAAGCACCTTGCTCCCTTCATTATTTTTTTCTTTCTGTCTCCCCCACAACTTTACTCCCTCTGCCCAGCTTCTTCCTCCACTGGGTCTTTTCCCTTCAGCTTATAAACAAAGTCACATAAATCAGAAAAAGAAAAAAGAACTCACCCTTGACTCCACCTGGCATAAATTTAGCTTTCCTGTCTCTTGTGCTCCTTCCACATCCCAACTTTTCTGGAAAGTGGCAGAGACTGACAGCACTCCCTTCCTCAGTCCCCTCCCACTCACCCTCATGCCTCCTGACTTATCACTGAAGATGCTATCTCAGAGGCCAGAAGGGACCTTCTACTTGTCAAGTTGCCTTGGATCTTATCACAATTGACGGATGGCTTTGGCTGCTGTTGACTTCTCCTTCCTTGAAAACTTTCTCTACTGGATTTCCAGAAAATCCCATCTCTTAAACAGCACATATTTTGCCAATTAAAAATTATTTTTAATACCTAGTGTTCAATAGTAGGGTGACTATAATTTACAATATCTATTGTACTTTGTGAAACAGCGAGATGAGAATACTTTGAATGTTTCTACCATAAAGAAAAGACAAATATTTAAGTGATGGATATCCCAAGTACACTGATTGATCTTTTCAAATAATGTGAATGTATTAAATTCACATGTCCCAAAACTATGTACATCTATTATGCCTCAGTACTTTCACTATACCAATGCAGAGGTTAGCATATTTCTGATGCAGACACAGGTAACAAATTTTGAAGAATGTGTTCCAGCTACTCTTGGAATAACGATCTGTCATTAAGTCCTTAAAATATTAACTAACCGTCATAGTTAGAGCTTATGTTAACATTCACACTGTTATAGTAAAGCATTTTAAGTAGGATCAGCCAATAAAACAGAAACATTTAAAGTAAGACCAGACAACAAAAGAGATGGTTATTCTTTTAAATAACAAAATGGCATGTAATATTTTTAAAAGCTATAGTCTTGGACTAACTATTTAAGATGTAATGGATATCTGATTTTACAATCCCTTAAAAGAGGTATCATACAAGTAACCAGCAATAAAAGGCATATATGGAACACTGGAACACTCATTTTCATGTTCTTTATACCATGTACTTCACTAAGAAAAAAAATAATAATTTAGTGTGCTTTCTGGGAACAATATTTGAAACTGGCACCTAAATGAGATATTGGGGAGTATTCATATGACTTGAATGCCAGTATGAAAAAAATAGGGAACATTTGGTAAAAGCATTTGTCTCTCCTAAATTGTAAAACACAAAGTAAATTAATCATAAATTATATCTAAGTTATAACAAACTAGTGTTTCTATTTTATCCACATTTTTCCTCATAGAAAGAAACAGGTCTTTCTCTTTCTCTCTCTCCCTTCCTCCCTCCCTCTGTCTCTCCTCTCTCTCTCTCTCTCTCTTTCTCTCTCTCTCTATCTCTTTCTTTCTGATTATAAGTACAGAAAGTCTGTATTAAAGTGAGTGGTATTTTGAGGACATCTTTCTTTGTCACAGTTCAATCAACTGTAAAACTCCTGTTTCCCAACCCTTATTCATTTAATGCCACCTTCAGTGATGTCGTGACAGCTATGTACAAGCTTGTGTCAGAGACTGGCTGACTATTCACTAAGCCTGTTTGTTTGTTCTACTCCCAAGCACCCACCTGTACCATCTATCCCAGCCTCCAGGCAGTTAGGTGCCCCATCAAACTGAATTCTAAATGTGGGTTCAAGTCTTGGCCCCTAAATAACTTCCACATGTGATTCTTCATGCTCTTATCCTTTCTTCATGCTGGACATAGACCAGCACTGAAGCTTTAGAAGCCACACATTTCAAATGTCGGAGCCACAGTATCAAAGGGGCCTGGGTTGTTGAGTGTTGCTTAGAGGAAAGTTGACCCCATAACTTGAGGAGCAGGTGATAAGTGCCTTCTAAGCATAAGACACCGAGGAGCACCTGAGAGGGTCTGTCAGAGAAAGGCTCCTTCCCAGACAAGGAGACTCCGAGTAGAAACAGACAGGAGTTCTGTTATTCAAGGAAGAGTCAGGAGTCCAGCCTATTAGGCATTTAGCAAACACAGGAGTGCCTGCAGCATGCCTGGGAAGCTCTCTTTGAGAAGTTGACATTTAGGCTGAGATCTAAGGATGAAAAGGAGCTGGAAGGCAAAGGCCAGGAGAGCATTCCTAGCAGAAGGATCAGTCAGCGCGCAGGAAATCACTTCCTGGAAAGGCTTCCAGTCAAACAAAGGGCTTGACTTCAGAGGCAGCATCATACCAAGTGGTCAAAGAGATGATCTGGGCTTCCCTGACCTGCAGCTCTCAAATTTGAGTAGTGAATTAA
The DNA here is from genome assembly GCA_963574635.1 of Cheracebus regulus. NCBI lineage: Eukaryota > Metazoa > Chordata > Mammalia > Primates > Pitheciidae > Cheracebus > Cheracebus regulus. The sequence continues at coordinate 14,518 of CAUYQU010095919.1, forward strand.
AGGGCAGATTTTCCCAGAGACTTCGTTGTAAATTACATATGAGAGGGAGGGCTCTGTGAAAAAGATTTTTAAAACATGCTGTGTTTTTGCATGTTATTGGAAAAAATACACAGGTTGGACCTAAGTTGTATTTTCTTCTCCTTTGCTCTATATTTGCCTCATTTGCTATTTACTCACCTACATGCTAATTTGGAAAAGTAAATTAAATCTGTTTCTTCTTTACTTAAGGAAAATAAAAAGTCTTAATTATTAGTCCTAAAGTCAAAGCCAAGGTGTCATACTGACTGTGTTTTCCTCCTAGGACAAAAAAAATGCAGAGAAACAGGTGAAGACCAAAGCGTCTCTAGGACTTTGTGCATTCTGGGCTTCTCTGCCCAGAAATTCTATTTATATCTATTCAGAGTTTTAAATCATTATGCAATTTTTTTAAAGCAACAAATTTTTTAAAACCTGGTTTGTTTTTTTTAAGCTCTCAATCAAGCTTGTCTAACCCATGGGCCACGAGTCACATGCAGCCCAAAACAAATGTGTCAACTTTCTTAAAACTTTATGAGATTGTTTTGTGATTTGTCTTTTAGTTTATCAGCTATCGTAAGTGTTCGTGTATTTTGTGTGTGGCCCAAGACAAGTCTTCTTCCAGTGTGGCCCAGGGAAGCCAAATAATTGGACACTCCCGCTCTAGATGCTATATAGAACTTTTAGTATTCTGCTTGTACATCGAGTAGGTATTAATAAGCACTTTAGAAGAGGAGTTATTTTCACTGTGGCAAAATACATAACATAATATTAACCATTTCAGTATTTTCAAGTGTTATAACTCAGTGGCATTAGGTATATTCACAATGTTGTACAACCACCACCACTACCATTTCCAGAACGTTTTCATCATCCTAAACAGAATCTCGGTACCCATTCAACAACAACTTTCCATCCTCTCCTCCCTCCAGACTCTATTAACCTCTATCCTACTTTTTATCTCTGTGAATTTGTCTATTCTAGCTACTTCATGTAAATGAAATTATGCGATATTTGTTCTTTTGTATATGGTTTACTTAATATCCGACAAGTTTTTCAAGGTTCATCCATACTGTAGCATGCATCAGAATTTCATCCTTTTTAAGGCTGAATAACACTCTACTGAAACCTCAATTACTATTCAGCCTATTTAAATTCAATAGTCTACATTCCTTTAAATAATCTGTTCCATTTATAACTTAAATTTCCGTAAACATTTAACATGAATTCATTGTAATTATCATTTTTGGAAATCTTTCAAATATTTGTCCTAATAAAACATTTATTGGTTTTTAAGCTAATCCAGCAAATCTAATAAAATAAGCTCATCTATAAATTAAATCTCAAGTCATTTTTAATATAACAAAAATTTAATAAAAAATTTCATGTCTTTCAACCTAAAATCACAATATAAAATCAATTAATTAAAATATTGAATTGATTTTACTGGGTGAATCTATCAAATCTAATATCCATCTGATTATCTTAAGAACTAAAAAGATTTATATACCAAGTCGACACAGATAATCCCAATGATTACAAAATCCTAACCTGTATTTTCTGAAATAGTATTAACACTATACGGGATTAGCTCATTTTGTTTTCTCTATAGTTAATTTCATGTGTTAGAAATACACTTCTCCAATAAGTAAGCATCTTAAATGACTTAAGGTTTCTATATGTTCAGGAATTTTCCCCTGGGAAGCAGGACTCAAATTCTAAGGAGATTCTATAGCTTACCACTAATGAATTTAAAGAGCTTTTCTTTAGTAGTTGTTGGAACAAGAGAAAATCTCATTCCGTACCTTTCAAATTTAACTAATCTAGCAGCCCACAACTACAGGACTCAAAGGACATTAGATTTGAATACACAGAAAACTTTACTCCTACTAAGAGTCTCATTTTGATTGGTTTAATGCTTTTTAGCCCTTTAAAACATTTTAACATCTTTCCATATGACTTGACAGACACTTTGTTGACATACCATTTGCTTCTTTTAATCATATTGCCTAACGGAATCCTTTATTCCTTCCATATTTTAGGTAGGTTGCTAACTCCTGTGATTGAAATATTTGACTGACTGTATTTCTCTCATATCTTTTCTTGTTCTGAGGTCACTGAACTGTTCATATCCAAAAGCATTTATAGTCCAGATGCAACATATTATTGTTTAATTTTAGACTTATAAGTCCCTTAAACACTTAACCTGCAAATGTGAATTCACTTTATGATTAATATTATTTTTGAGTCTTTCAAATATTGTCCTAATAAAAAAAAGCATAAACAAGCTTAAATACCTAATTTTTCACTTATTAATTGATTCACTCATTCAAGAAGCAATTATTGAGAGACTTCTATGAGTTAAACCACAAAAATACAGAGATGAATAAAATTTGATCTCCCAGGAGGTCTTACATTCTAATAAGTGACTGAGGTAGGCAAATAATTACAGAAGTGAGAAATGCAGATAATAGTCTGTGTAAAGTGAATCAGATGCACAGAAAATATAAGCAGGGGCTATGTCTCGAGTTATACACAGAGACTGCTCAGAACATATAGTATGGTCTCAGAGCATATAGTGGCTGCTCAGAGCATATAGTGTGGTATTATGTGAAAAATACCACATCATCAGGAAGAGAACAAATGAAAGACATTTGAGATACCAGATAAAGTATGTCCAAAGCCACAAAAGCTTACAAACACCATAAAATACAGGAATATCAGTAGAAAATCTAGATCAATCAGGAAGTCATAAATTGCTGGATATGTTCAGTTCACAAAATGAATGGTGGGTCAGTCCTTGAGGAACCTTGGATTCTGTTTACACTAATGATTTTTCAACCTATTTCATACTTGGCATTCATAAAGAATGCTTCTTTTTAAATTTTATTTTTTTAGAGACAGAGTCTCTTTCTGTCACCCCTGCTGGAGTGCAGTGGCACAATCATAGCTCACTGCAGCCTCGAACTCCTGAGCCCAAGTGATTCTCCCACCTCAGCCTCCCAAAGCACTGGGATTACAGGTGCTAGCTGGAGAATGCCAACATTTCTAGGCATCCAGTGCTAAATAAACTAGCCATCTCCCACCAAGGAATGCCTGGCCCAGAAGGCTAGCTACCCCAAGCCTTACTCAATGAATACACACACACACACACACACACACACACACACACACACACACAGTGGATGAGGGAATTGATAGCTTGTCGTATCTGTACCCACTCAGGTCACACCATTGCAGATGCTCTGCTGAATGGTGTGGAGCAATGAATAGATTAAATCTTGGGAATGATATGATCAAATTCAATTTTCTTTGAAGAGTAATTCATAGAAAGGGAAAAATGATTTTAAAAAGAGGTATCAGTGAGAAAAATGGCATTTTCGATGGAGATTGCCCTAGGAAAGAGAGAAACAAAAGTAATAATAGGAGCTATTAAAAAAAAGTATTTCAGAAGGGAAATGTCCAAAATTGTGAAAGCAGACAGTAAAAAGGAATTATAGAAAGACTTCTATGCCAGCAAGCATTTGTTACTTGATTTACAGAGCAAAGTAAAACATTGGCTAGACTTAAATAAGAATGATAAAATATAATGGGAAAAAAACTGGATAACTAAGACAAAAATGCATTACATAGGAAAAGAATTTTTCTAAAATTATTTAGGCAAATTCTCAGAATTGTTTTAAGCCTCATACCTTTTTGACCATGATTTTTTCTTTCAGCCATTCTATTCTGCTTCATTTACTCCAAAGAGTTTAGAAATTCATTATTCCATTATGCAAATATTATACACTATAAGAAAATTTTAAATGGGGAGAAATTGTCAGCACTGAGTATGAGAAACATCTAATTCCAAAGATCTTGACTCACAGTAGGAATGAAAACCGGAAGTACAGTCAAATAAAAATGTTGACTAGCTCCAAAAACAGAAAAGGTAGGTGTTTTCAAGATTTTTTTCCAATCTTATTTTCTCCTGAATAAAAATTTCCTCCAAATGAACCCAGCAATACTAATACAAAGGCCTCAGCCCCAGTGAATCTGAACAGACAGTAATTGAGAGATTACAAAAACTTTGAAAGGGGCTTCAGTAAGGCCAAAGCAACCACTCCATCCAACTATTGAGTTCTTGACTATGATTAATGAAGGATTAAGGGCATACTACTATAAAGACAGCACAATGTGTGTGTGTCTTTAAAAAGAGTTGAGTAACTCAAAATAAGAGAAAATGTACTATTAAATATACTGATAAAGGCTTGTGTGGTGACATGCATTTGTAATCCCAGCAGTTTGGGAGGCCAAGGTGGGAAGAAGGTGTCTTGAGGCCAGAAGTTTGAGATCAACCTGGGCAACATGGTGAGACCCTGTCTCTAAAAAAAAAGAGAAAGAAAGAAAAATAGCAGGGTATGCTGGTGCATGCTGCTTGGGAGGCTGAGATTGGAGGATCGCTTGAGCCCAGGAGATTGAGGCTGCAGTGAGCCATGATGGTGCCACTGTGCTCCAGCCTGGACAACAAAACAAGACTTGTCTCTTAAAAAATAAAAACAGACTAAAGTAAGAAAAATCACTTACTTTTTCCAAATGTGAGAAAATCAACACTAAAAAGTGTTTATGTTAGGGGAGGGCTGGGATGGTGAGAGCTGGTGTGTTATAGACATCTTTATAAATATATAACTCTTGCAACAAAAAGCAATGGCAGAAGCTGCAGCAGTGGTAAATGCACCCCTATAGGGACTCCACAGCCTGGTTCCCTGACTCAAGAATCAAAAACAAAATTCTAAAGCAAGCACAGTCCAGGGGTTCCTCACAGAATAACCAGACTAAGCATATCACTGCATCTAAAGGAATAACACTGAAAATAATTGGAAAAAGCCACTTTAAGTACCTCACTCAAAGGAGATACTATTTTCAAAGACTCTCTTGGAGTGACTTGAAATAATACCACAGGAGAGAGATCTTCCCTCATGGTTCATGCTACTGGGGAAAAAGGAGGGTAAACAATAAAAGTAAAGACAGTCAAAAGCTAAAGGAAAGGTGAGCAGGATTGTCCTAAGCACCAGGTGCTAACCTGCCCATGGACTATTCAGCCACATCCCTGGAGAGAAGGAAAGACAGCACTTCCACACGGCAGTCAAATTCACAAATTCTGTCTCCACAGAGTTTCCTTTTTTTTTTTTTCCTAAGAGACATTGTTATGCAGACAAGCTTCCTTTCTGGAATAAAGACAAGTCATAAAAGATAAAACCATTAGTCCTCAAAATGTGGCACACTAATCAGTTTTCCCTTCCAAACTAGCTGCTCTTTCTAAATGAGGAAATCCAACCAAATACACGTTCGTGCAAGTTCCACAAAGACACAACACTGTTTGGGGGATAGAGAGGAGAGAATGTTAGAGTTCTTACAACTCATTATGCAATCCTACACTAGACATAGCTTTTGAAATTTTGGAAATAACAGTTGATGGGAGTGTATTGTCAAAATAAGATAAATGTTTAAATAAGTCGGTAACAGCTTGCTTTCTGTGTGCTGGCACTCCATGGCCATCATCTTGTGTAAAATAATGACACCCTGTGAGGCAGCCATTGTCCTCATTTTACAGATGAGTAAACTATGATTTTTGTTTGTCACATAGCATATAAGAACTGCAACTAATATTTAATCCACATATTTTGGGTGCCAAAGTCCAAATGCATTCCAAAATGCATTAATGCCTTTTCTTCCAGAATTTTGTTAATAATAAATAGGTGAAAACAATGAATAGGTTAAAAGAGAGAGAGATTAGTCACTCAGTAGATTAAAACCGGAATATTCATATTTAAATATATTAGTGATAACATAAAGCACTGGCACAATACAGAGAAAATAATGGACTAGCCCACTAAAATTTGAGTGGATATGAGGGGGCACAAGTAATAGAACACACTCAATAATCTCTCAAATCAATTGTCTCAGCATAGAATATTCAATATGTGAAACATTGCTAGAATAACAGAATTTCAGAATCCAGTTCAAATACCAAAAAATTCTAAAAACAAAAAAACATTGAAAACAAAACTGTGTTTAATTTTAATAGCTTCAAAATCATATATGGCTATCCAATGAAATTATTAAATAGAAGAATACACCATTGTTAAAGTCTGACTTGACACAATGTAAGAGAATATGACACAATGTTGTGGGTATGATTTTTAAAAATCTAAAAATGTAACCACCACTATTTTCCAACCAGACTTAAGGCTTCTTCCTCATGGGAGTGACTTGCAGAAGAACTGCACCATCTCAATGATTTTGTAGCCACATCAAGCACAAGCGCAGGGACTGATTCTGAAGTTAGGGTTGACGTGGTGATGTGGGCTGTGAGGAGTAGGAGTAGATATCCACTTCTTTTCCTGTCATTCCTGTTGGCATCCACTGAGCTGTGTAAGTGGCCCACCCCCACTGTGGTCTCAATTGTCAAGCATGTTTTGCTCTTAGCTGTCAGCACTCCGCATGTAAATTACAGTGAAGCCTGGGACTCGATACCAACTTCCTGAACATCAGATCTGCTGTTTCACTTCTTTTCCATAATCTCACAAATATCTATATAGTCAACCCTAACTCAGAAGCATATACAGAAGAAAATTCCAGGGCACCTAATTCCAGCTTAGATAAATTAACATCATACAAAATCACTATAATTTTTAATAATAAAAACAAAAGCATTACTGTTTTGAAAGTATCCCATGGAATCTAAATGCTATAGTGATTTAATACTCATCATTATCCATTTTAATGTCCCTGAACAAACTTTAATTAACAGTTGAAATTTTAAACCATTCTTATTTTTGAACATTTTCTACATTCCACTTCTCCCATAAAATTCTGTCCTAATGTCATATGTTGTCTATAAAAAACTTTTTCTTGCCTTATTATATATTTCTGCAGTAAATAAATTCTTGCAGATTGAAACTCCATTCTCAATGTTATCTTTTCATGAATGAAAGTTCTTCATTTGTATAGTTCAGTTAGTTATCTTAAAGTAAGAAATTCTGTGGTTAGTACTTTTTCATACCTTTTAGGACTTTGCCTAAACCAAGTCCCATGAATATATTCTTCTATATTATATTATATATTAAGCATCTTATATTGTGATCTATTGATTTTTACATGTCATGTGAGGTAGAAATCATCATGCTTTATTTCCTCAACATATCTATTCAGTTGACCAAAAACCCTTCACTTAAAAAACTATCCTTTACCACACTGCACATAAAATGACAAAGAGTAGTCAGAACTAACTTGTAACTCCCACTGAAATGGACAGAACAGCATGTGGAGACTCACATCATAAACTTTTGCTCTAAGAACTACTGCAGGAACATATCAGGAAAACTGCAAGAATTCACAGAAACTTTGAAAGAAGTGGCTTGCCACTGCATACTCCATGGAACAGCTGAGAAATTGTGGGTGTCCGAAGTGTGAGGGGGGAAATATCTGTTTCCAAACACACATCCTCACTGGGGAACTTGAAAATTCAGATCACGGGAGAAGAATTTGACAATACCTGGAGCCGAAACGAATTTAGAGACCTGAACGAAATATAAAAGTAGAAGCAGCACAGGAAGACCCCTGTAGGGACTCCTGACCCCCAAGGAATACCAGCGAGGCCATTTCTTTATTTCTCAGGGTGCCTTGGGGAGGGCTGCCAGTGGAATTGTGGAAAAATCACTGGGAGAAAGAAACTTCCAGCTGAACTTTGTAACAATTTCAACCAAATGTGCATTTTCCTGAACAGAATCCGGAGTTGGGGGAGGGAAAAAGGGAAGTACAGATACAACCACAGAAGCCTCAGCAGACAGGAGGGGTGAAGCCTGAAAGCCCTGCTTGCTTTCTCAGCAGGAAGGCTTGTAGCCTGGGACAAGTTCTCAGCCCCAGGTTGCCTGGAAATAAACTTGGTGCTATTGTCGGGGCACAGTGGGAGTGAGACTCACCTTTCTGGCTGCGTGAGAGCTGACTGAGGCCTATCATTGCCGGCTTTCTCCCACTACCCTGGCAACCTGTATGACACAGCAGAGGCAGCCATAATTCCCCTGGGAACATAAATCCATTGGCCTGAGAATCACACCCCCATACCCCACAGCAGCCACTGCAAGTCCTACCCAAAGAGAGTCTGAGCTCAGACATGCCTAACCCTGACTCCTCCTAATGGTCTTTTTCTACCCACCCTGGTAGCCAAAGACAAAAGACATAATCACCTGGGAGCTCCAATGGCCCAACCCTCAGTAAGAAAGCTGAGTACTCCTCCAGATGATCCTAGGAGATGGTTGTGTCCTCTCTATACTACCACAGCTGATGCTCTCTTAAAAGCATCACCTCCTAGCTGGAGGCTAACCAACTCAAACCATAAAAGAACAACTCATAAAAGAACAACATGGCCCCAAGAAAGGAGAAACAACAGCTAATTTCACCACCTGTAATAGTCAGAGCTAACCAGAGGTCCTGAGTCTTTCCATGTGACTTTACTGTCAGCACAACCAGCATTCAAGAAAAGCAGTGCACTAAACAAAACAACAACCAAGGTCCCACACAGAGAGACCTTAACTCCCCTGATAACTCCCCTGCTACCTCCACTGGAGTAGTTGCTAGTAACCATGGCTGAGCAACCTGAAGACACTTCATATCACAGGACTCTTTGCAGACACTCCCCAGTACCAGCCCAGAGCCTGGTAGCTCTGCTGGGTGGCTAAACCCAAAGAGAAATAACAATCACTGTAGTCAAGCTCTTAGAAAGCTCTATCCCTAGGGGAAAGAGGAGAGCACCAAATCAAGGGAGCACCCCATGAAACCAAAGAATCTGAACAGCAGGCCTTAAGCCCCAGATCTTCCCTCTGACATAGTCTACCCAAATGAGAAGGAAACAGACAATTCTGGTAATATGACAAAACCATGCTCTTTAACACCCCCAAAAGGTCACACTAGCTCACCAGCAATGGATCCAAACCAACAAGAAATCTCTAAATTGCCGGAAAGGAATTCAGAAAGTCGATTATTAGGCTATTCAAGGAAGCATCAGAGAAAGGTGAAGTCCAACTTAAAGAAATTTTTTAAATGTTACTGGATATGGACAGAAAAATCTCCAGAGAAACAGCATAAATTTAAAATCAATCACAATTTCTGAAAATAAAGGACACACTTAGTGAAATGCAAAATACACTGGAAAGTCTCAGCAATAAAGTCAAACAAGTAGAAGAAAGAACTTCAGAGCTCAAAGGCTTTTGCATTAACCCAATCTAGCAAAGACAAAGGGAAAAAAGTCAGGAAATAAATGAACAAAGCCTCCAAGAAGTGTGGGATAATGTTAAACAACCAAACCTAAGAATAATTGGAAGAAGCTACATCTAAGTTTGGAAAACATATTTCAGGGAATAAGCAAGAAAAACTTTTCTAGCCTTACTACAGATCTAGACTTGCAAATGCAAAAGCTCATAGAACACCCAGAAAATTCATTGCAAAAAGATAACTGCCTAGGCACATAGTCATCAGGTTATCTAAAGTCAACAGAAAGGAAAGAATCTTAAAAGCTGTGAGGCAAAAACATCAGGTAACCTGTAAAGGAAACCCTATCAGTTTAACAGCAGATTTCTCAGCAGAAACCCTACAAGCTAGAAGGGAGTGGGGTCCTATCTTTAGCCTCCTTAAGCAAAAACAATTATCAACCAAGAATTTTGTAAAGCAAAACTAAACTTTATAAATGAAGAAAAGATATAGTCTTTTTCACACAAACAAATGCTGAATTTGTCACTACCAAGCCAGCACTATAAGATCTATTCAAAGAAGCACTAAATTTTGAAACAAAACCTCAAAATACACCAAAATAGAGCCTCCTTAAAGCATAAATCTAACAGGACCTATAAAACAATAATAAAAAAAAATTTTAAAGCAAGATACTCAGGCAACAACTAGCATGATGAATAGAATAGTACCCAACATCTCAATACTAATGTTGAATGTAAATGGCCTGAATTCTCCACTTTAAAGATACAGATGGCAGAATGGATAATAATTCACCAACCAAGTCTCTGCTGTTTTCAAGAGATTCACCTAACACATAAGGACTCACATAAACTTAAGGTAAAGAGGTGAAAACAGATATTCCATTCAAATGGACACCAAAAATGAGCAGGCATAGCTATTCTTATATCAGACAAAACAAACTTTAAAGTGACAACAGTTTAAAAAGACATAGAGGGACATTATATTATGATAAAAGGACTAGTCCAACAGAAAAATATTACAGTCCTAAATATATATGCATCTAACACTGGAGCTTTCAAATTTATAAAATAATAACTACTAAACCTAAGAAATGAGATAAACAGCAACACAATAATGGTGGAGGACTTCAATATTCCATGGACAGCACTAGATAAGTCATATAGACAGAAAGTCAACAAAGAAACAGTGAACTTAAACTATACCCTGCAAACAAATGAACTTAACAGATATTTACAAAACATTCTACACAACAACTACAGAATATACATTCTATTAATAAGCACATGGAGCATTCTCCAAGGTAGATCATAAGATAGTTCATAAAACTAGTCTCAACAAATTTAAGAAAATTGAAATTATATCAGGTACTTTCTCACACCACAGTGAAATAAAATTGGATATCAATGGCAAAAGGAACCCTCAAAATCCTGCAAATATATGGAAATTAAATAATCTGCTCTTGAATGATTGCTGGGTCAACAATGAAATCAAAATGGAGACTTAAAAATTATTTGAACTGAACAATAATAGTAACACAACCTTTCAAGGCCTCTGGGATACAGCAAAAGCAACGCTAAAAGGAAAGTACAAAATTAATGTACACAAATCAATAGCACTGCTATACACCAACAGCAATGAAGGTGGGACTCAAATCACAACTCAATCCCTTTTACAATAGCAGATATATATATAATCTCCACGGAGGTGAAAGACCTCTACAAGGAAAACTACAAAACACTGCTGAAAGGAACCATAGACAACACAAATGGAAACACATCCCATGCTCATGGATGTATAGTATCATATTATTAAATGTCTACATCAAAAAGTCTGAAAGAGCACAAATAGGTCACACCTTAAGGAGCTAGAGAAACAAGAACAAACCAAACTCAAACCCTGCAGAAGAAAAGAAATAAAAAAGATCAGAGCAGAAACAAATATATTTAAAAAAAATACAAAAGATAAGTGAAACAAAAAGCTGGTTCTCTGAAAAGGTAAATAAGAATGATAGACCATTAGCAATATTAACCAAGAAAAGAGAGAAGATCCAAATAAGCTCAAATAGAAACAAAATGGGAGATATTACAAAGAATAACAGAGAATAACATTATTCAAGTTTACTATGAACACCTTTATGCGTACAAACTCGAAAATCTAGAGGAGGTAGAAAAATTCCTGGGAAAATGCAATGCTCCTTGATTAAACCAGGAAGAAATAGAAACTCTGAGCAGACCAATAATGAGCAACAAGACTGAAATTGTAATTTAAAAAAAAATTACGAACCAAAATAAAAATTCCAAGACCAGATGGATTCATAGCTGAATCCTAGCAGGCATTCAAAGAATTGGTACCAATCTTATTAACACTACTCCACAAGATAGAGAAAGATGGAATTCTTCCTAAATCATTCTATGAAGCCACTAGTACCATAATACCAAAACCAGGAAAAGATACAACAACAACAACAACAAAAACTAAAGACCAATATCGCTGATGAACATAGATGCAAAAATCCTCAACAAAATACTGGCTAGCAAAATCATACAGCATATCAAAAAGATAATCTACCATAATCAAATGGGTCTTATACCAGGAATGCAGGGGGGGTTAACATATGCAAGTCAATAAATGTGATACACCACATAAATAGAATTAGAAACAAAAATTGCATGATCATTTCATAAGACACAGAAAAAGCATTTGGCAAAATCCAGCACCTCTTTATGATTAAAACCTTTAGCAAAAGTAGCATAGTAACCTTGAATAATGTTATTCTCTGTTATAAACCTTTAGCAAAATTGGCATAGAAGAGACATACCTTAAGGTCATAAAAGCCATCTATTACAACCCCACAGCCAACACTATGCTGAATGGGGAAATGTTGAAAGCATTCCCCATGAGAACTGGAACAAGACAAGGATGCCCACTTTCACAACTTGTATTCAGCATAGTACTGGAAGTCTTAGCCAGAGCAATCAGACAAGAGAAATAAATAAAGGCAATCCAAATTAGTAAAGAGAAAGTTAAACTGTCACTGTTACCAACAATATGATCATATACCTAGAAAACCCTACAGACTAATCCAAAAAAATCACAGAACTGATAAATTCAGTAAAGTTTCAGGATGAAAAATTAATGTACACAAATCAGTAGCACTGATATACACCAATAGCAATGAAGGCGGGGCTCAAATAAGACCTCAATCCCTTTTACAATAGCTGCTATATATATACATGATATATATATATAACCAAGGAGATGAAAGACTTCTACAAGGAAAACTACAAAACACTGCTGAAAGAAATCATAGACAGCACAAATGGAAACACATCCCATGCTCATGGATGTGTAGTATCAATATTGTGAAATGACCATACTACCAAAAGCAATCTACAAATTCAATGCAATTCCCATCACAATATCATCATCATTCTTCACAGAACTAAAAAAAAAAATTCTAAAATTCATATGGAACCAAATAAAGAGCTCACATAACCAAAGTGAGACTAAGCAAAATGAACAAATATGGAGGCATTACATTACCTGACTTCAAACTATGATACAGGGCTATAGTCACTAAAACAGTGCAATACTTATATAAAAATAGGCACATAGACCAATGGAACAGAATAGAGAAAACAGAAATAAAGCCAAATATTTACAGCCAACTAATCTCCAACAAAGCAAACAAAAACATAAAGTGGGGAAAAGACACCCTATTCAACAAATGGTCTGGAATAATTGGCAAGCCACGTGTAGAAGAATGAAACTGGATCCTTGTCTTTTACCATATATGTATAAAAAGCAACTCAAGATTAATCAAAGATTAAATCTAAGACCTGAAACCATAGAAATTCTAGAAGATATTAGAAAACCCCTTCTAGACATTGGTTTAGGCACAGACTTCATGACGAGGAACCCAAAAGTAAATACAACAAAAACTAAGATAAATAGATAGGACTTAATTAAACTACAAAACTTCTGCACAGCAAAGGAAATAATTAGCAGAATGCGCAAACCACAGAGTTGAAGAAAATCTTTACAAATCATGCATCTGACAAAGGACTAATATCCAAAATCCACAAGGAACTCAAACTAATCAGCCAGACAAAAAAAATAAATTCCATAAAAAAGTGGGCTAAGGACATGAATGGGCAATTCTAAAAAGAAGATATACAAATTGGCAGCAAATATATGAAATAATGCTCAACCTCACTAATTATCAGGGAAACGCAAATTAAAACTGCAATGTGATACCACATTACTCTTGCAAGAGTGGCCATAATTTAAAATCAAGAAAGAATAGATGCTGGCATGAATATGATGAAAAGGGAACACATTTACACTGTTGGTAGGAATGTAAACTAGTACAACCACTATGGAAAACAGTGTAAAGACTCCTCAAAGAACTAAAAGTAGATCTACCATTTGATCCAACAATCCCACTACTGGGTATCCATCCAGAGGAAAAGCCATTACATGAAACAGACACTTGCACGTGCATGCTTATAACAGCACAACTCACAATTGCAAGAATGTTAAACCAGCCCAAATGCCCATTAGTCAACAAGGGCATAAAGAAAATGTGGCATATATTTATATGTGTGTGTGTTTGTGTGTGTATGTATACCTGTATATATATATATATATATATATATATATATATATATATATATATGAATGATATAATGGACTTTGAGGACTAGGGGGGAAGGGTGGGAGTGGGTGAGGGATAAATGACTACACATTGGGTACAGTGTATATACTGCCTAGGTGATGGGTGCACCAAAATCTCAGAAATCATCACTAAAGATCTTATCCATGTAATCAAATGCCACCTGTTCCCCAAAAAAACTATTGAAACATACACATAAAACTATGATTTCCCTGTTGTCCTATGATGGCACATTTGTCATAAATTAAGTAGATCTATTTTTTAACTCTATTATGCTTCATTTATCCATTGTCTTTTCTTATGTAATAGCATACTCTCTTAATTACTGTAATTTACTTGGAGAAAAGTCTTGACATCTGGTAGTATAAGTTCTTCAACTTTGTTCTTCGTTAAGATTGTCTTAACTAATCTTGAGCCTTTGCCCTTTCGCATAAATTTTAGAAATCAGCATTTTTATTAAACTGCTGAAATTCTTATTGGGCTTGCTTTGAATTCATAGATTGATTGCTCCACAAATCAAATGGTATCTCTATAATATTTAGTTTCACAATCCATTAATCTTTTATATTCTTCCATTTATTTAGACATATTTAATTTCTCTCAATTACATTTTACTGAATTCAGTGTAGTGGCTTGCAAATCTTTTCAGATTTATTCCCCTAAACTAAAATTTAATTTTCCCTGTAAACTGAAAATTTTTAAGTGTTTACTTTCTTCTTTAGATGGGAATATAATTGCAATTATTGGCCATCAACATGATTGAATAAACATAAATGTATTATAAATCTTGATGAATAAGTCCTAAACATAAAATAAAATATTTATTGGAAAAGCACCTCTTAATCAAATGGATGGAGCAGTTTTGTTTCAATCAGTTCATGTCTTCAAGGATGAATATTAGTTATTGCTGGAATAATAGGCTACCTCAGATACTTCCAATATTTGGTGCTAGTATTTATTTATAGAACCCTTGTTCACAGAAAAAAAATATGAGAATGGGAAGAAATTTGCTCTAACAATGCCACTCAGTTTTTTAAAATCCCTTCCTTCCACAAGTTCTTTAGGACCTGCTTTGTACTAGAAACTGTTCTAGGTTTGGAGACTATAGCAGGGAACAAAACATATAATATCAGACAAAAATTTTTGCCTTATAAAGCTTAACTTGTAATGAGGAAGTCTGACAATGAATGAATTTTTTAAGTAAAATGTACAATATAACTTAGTAAATATTGATAAGTATAAAAGAGAAAAAAATAAAGCAGGGAAGGAGATAGAACATGTGCATAAGGTTGACCCTGTAGATAAAGAGGCTGAGATATGTGCCCCAAAATACATAGTGATCTATCATCTAAAGTTATTTTTAAAGTACTACTAGCTGATGAGGTTCTCCTTCAATTGTTTCAGAAGCAAAAGATTGAAAAAGAGATAACGTTTTGATTAGCAGCTATTACTTTATTGACATCATTATACAAAATTAAAACTAGCATTTTGCTTGGTGACCTGAAGGCTTATTCTCCCAGGATGATGCACCAAGGTAAGATTCCAAATGGCTGAGATAAATGTCTGTCCTTGCAAAGTGGGAAGAAGATGATTATCGAAGGGAATGAGAGAAGCCACATCCAGAATGGCCATACTTTTTCAAAAGCACATAAATTTTGGAATTGAGACTCTTGAAACTGAACACTCTGCATGTCCACACACCATTTGGGAGGTCTTACATTCACTTGGGGCACACCTCCTCCTGTTTGAAGATGACTGGTCTCTTATGGCCTCCCTTCTCACTCCCCAGAATGAGGAAGAATGAGGATCCCAGGCAGAGCAGGGGAGGCTTCCAGACCCCCAGACTCTTAGGGATTGCCCTCAGTGTTTGCCAGAACAAGTTGCCATCAAGGAAAATTGAACTCTATCATTTCTTCACATCAGTACATGAGACTGAGAGGGACAAGATAGATGGGAAGAGTTCATTTTGCATAGTACTTCTGAGTGGAAAGAGGTAAAAAAAATATTGGAAAACTCTGATCTGGACAATGCAGCCTCTGGGACTGCATACTCTATTCTTCCAGTTGGAACTGGCTTAACATCGAGCATTTCATTGGTCCCATGTGCTTCTCTTCAATTTCACCTGCCTTCTGAAGGGTGGAGGAGATTTTAAACGTCCTGAAGCATAAAGAGAACAACCATAAATAGTCATAAAGCTAGCACTTGGTCATCATCTGCCTGCTTGGACAGCTCTTCAGGGTCACAAAGTTATTTCAAGTAGGTGGTACCTCAGTCCCAACCACCCCCAGGACATAAGCAATGTTTTAAGGCACTGTCAAGTCCACTGTGCCCCGCTGACCCATGATGGTGCCTTGGCGGCCACTAGATATGCCATAAGCAGCCCCAACTGTGGCCTGTGTTTTGGCACAGCAGGCCATGCCTGCTGAATGCTCAGATTCTTCAGACAGGAGAGAGCAACAGATTAGTGACAGTGCAGAGTAGCTCATTCTCTAGTAACATCAGCAGGGTTTGGTTGCCAGCTACCTCTGAAATAACTAGGCTCTCCTAAAAGTGCTCATTACTGGTGGGGTGCTGTGAACTACTCTCTGCAGTCTTTTAAGGGCCTCTCTGTGTGAACTAAATTGATGTCAATCCTCTTCCCCAGCTTTTTCCTTATGAATTTATATCACAGAACAAACAAATCACAATGTAATGGCCCCCATATTTGAGTTCTTCAAATATATCTTTGAGGTGTTATTGCTGGACTTGACAACTTGTAAAATAAATGCTCATTAGAATAGACTGATACCTATATAGCAGGAACAATGATGGACCAGAAAGCAAGCTCAGAATAAATGCACTAATTGCCCCTCAGCTTCCTGAGTCTTTTCTTTTCTCTGAGCTAAACACAATGTTATAGGGGCTCTGTGCTCCTAAATTCAGTGACAAGACAGTGTGCAACATAGCTGGAGCGAAGAAAAACACCTACCTTCTGATTAATTATTTGGTGAATACAGTTAAACCTGAGACAGAAATGACAGCTTGAGTTCATTGGAAATGGCATGTTTTCCCTTTAAGTGTATCAAAGTTAAAGGCAAAAGTCTCAATCTGAGGCTCTTAACCTGGAGTCCATAAATACAGTGGGCTGTGAAACCCATAAAATAATATGAAAATCATTTAATAGAGATTGAAGTGTTCACTTTTTTACAAAGGGTTTCCTTAAGTTTTATAAGATTATGAAAGAGATTTGTGATCCTAAAGTTAATAAGAGCCGTGACTATGCTCAAAACCTTACAATTAACCCCTTCCCCTCCTTTACTGAAGCAGCAAATAGTTGCTGAGTGTCTAAGACACACGCAGTCCCATGACATCTGCTTTGGGGAAACAAACAAGAATTAAAGATTAAAAATTTCCATGCTAGTGAAGAAAAAGAATTAAACTAATATATTTGAGTGCCTACCAAGGGCTGACCAGGCACTGTCCTGCATATAGTATACATTTTTCTTATCAATCTTCATAGTAAACCCATTGGAAGTCACTATTACTATTAGCCACTGTAGAAGAACTTAATTTCTAATAATGGTCACAATAATATTTCCTGTCTTTCCCATCAAGAAGTAGAGGTGCTTTCCTGCCTCTTAAGCCCAGGCAGGCTTGGCAGCTGTCCTGACTAATCAATCAAGTTTGGTAGAAATGGCTCTGAGTGACTTTTCAAGCCAGATCATAGAAGGCGACACAGCTTTTGCCTGTCTGTATGTGGTCACTAGCCCTTGAACTAAACTACCATTTTGCAAGGAAGCCCAGGCCACATGAAGAAGCCCTTGTGGAGACCAACAAGGTCTCTAGCCCTCAGCCCCACCTGAGCAGTCAACAGCCTGTCGGGACTTGCCTGCCATGTGAATGCACCACCTCAGAAGCTCCTCCTGCAGCCTCCAATGCCCCAACTAACACTGCGTGGGGCAAAAACAAACCTTTCCTGCTAGGCTCTGCTCAGATGTGCCAATTCATAAGCAAATCAAATGGCGATTGTTGTTTTAAGACACTGTTATGTGGTTGTTTGCTATATAGCAATAGACAACCAGAGCAAGCAGCTTACCCATATGAGCAACTGCTACTTAGAGGTTAAATAATTTGCCCACAGTTACAAAGCTAATAAATGTAGAGCTGAAATTCAAAACAAGATCTGCCTGACATATAAAATCAAGTCAAGAGGATAAGGAGAGAGTTTTACCTATATCTGTAACTTGGCATTTCTTAAATAAAAAGAAATTTGAAGAAAATATAGCAAAAAGTATTTAATCCTAAAGTGGAAACACAGGCATCTGTTATTTTATATTCTACATTTTTCTGTATATTAGAAGTGTTTTACAACTTAAAAGTATCTTTTCAAAGATGAAAGCAAAGTACTTATCGAATTTGAAAATATGTTTAAGATCAGACATGAAAAATAAGTTAAACTTTAAATTGTGTAAAGTTGCCATACTTAAATCAAAGGCGTTACTAATGTGATGTCTAGATCATAAAAGATCTTGCTCCGATTTGCCCAATTCCAACTTCTTTTTCTTCATCTAACGATGTTAATTCACATCTTCATGCCTATGTTCTGAGCTGTAACTTAGCAGAATCTTGAAAATCCAAAAAGATGTGCATAAATGTACAGGAAAGTAGACTCCAGCCCACAGAGGAGGATCCAAGTATCGATTGTGGATTTGCAATAAGCACCAAGCATTTCCATAAGAGAGGGAAAATATTAGCACTTAGACTGCCTCTGAGAAGCACAGGAAATTTCTCAGAGCTGAGGGTGACTCTCCCCAGAGCCCCCGAAGGGCTACATCTTCAACGTCATGTGACATGTAGTGAATTATTTCTCATAGGAAGCTGCTGGGTTGACAGCCAGCCACCTTGCACTTGTTGTCTCCTGAACAGCAGCACTGGATGGAGAAACAGTTGCCTTCAGTTCTCTTTTGATTCTGCATAAAGTCAATCAGGTTTGCCATGGCTGAGTGGGGAACTGAATCAGTAGTTCTAAATTATCTAATGGAAACTTTGTTTATCACTCAGTGTCCTATGGACAAATAGAAAAGTTGCTATTGGTTGTATTTTTTACAAGTAGAATACAAGTCTGTTTTTGTACAGTAGGATGCTGCTATAAATCTAAAGTAGCTCTGTAATTCCTTCAGTTCTGTGAGAATCCTTGTCAGGAATTGGTGGTGACTAGAGTGAGTAACCACAATGATACTCTGTTACAAGTAATATTATTGCTTTCAAGAAGTTGCTTGGTTGTGCTGCTGGAAGTTGGCACAGAAAGAAGATCTGAAAGGACTGCAAACAAAGGAGTTTCCTGGCTGCAGGCTGTCCCCAGGGGATCTTTGATAGTAACACCTCAGGTTCTGAGAATGGGTGTAGAGAGCGGCCCTCTGTGTAGCTGACTTTTCAGGACAGTTGATGCCAACTCTTAATTATGTTGATTTTTTTCTAAAATTTATTTTTCACTTCCAGGACCTAATAATCAAAGCATGCAGAACTCAATTTCACTGTCCTACAGGCTCCCAACAAGCCGTGCCCTGATGCTTCCGTCTATTTCTCCATCTCTTTGGCTGAAGATCCCTCTATAGTGTTCTTGCTGTTGTAACTGCAGATTTCCTTGGATATTTTTATTCCAACCGTCCTTTTCTAATACTTTCGAAAGCCTGTCCATGCCTTTTCTATTTCTTTTCATGTTTCATTGAAATTTACCCCCTTAATCTCCACAGAAGAAAGTACTTAATTCAGCGTCTTCTTTTCTCCTTTTTCAAGAAAGTGAATTTTTAAATGCAGTGTTGCTTTACTTTCTGATCAGTGTAATATGACTGCCTTTCCCCAAACGTAATTCAAAACTGAAGGTCTTTCCTAAAAAGTTGTTTTCAAATCTTTGGTTAAGTCTTCTATTTTTAAAATTTCTTCATTTTTAAAGCACTTGACATCATTTTAAAAAGCTTTCAGAGTCTGTAAACTCTCCCTCTGTGTACGCTTTAACTTGCTCTTACTTGAACTCTCATCCCACTCTAGCAAATGGAAAGAATTGATGCATGCACGAGAAACTATTTTTAATATGAAAATATCCTCATCTTGTGGAATTGGTGGCTTCTGTAGCCAAAAAGCCTCATTATTCTGTCCCATCCATGAAGAATTCTTGATATTTCAGTTTCTTTATTACCTACTTTTCAATGATTCCTTCTTAATAGTTAAATTTTTTATAGTCTTGTCTAGTTCTAGAATCTTGATAATATAAGTTTTACCTACATGTGATATTTTATTTCTTGAGTTTACAATACTTACATCATGCTAAGTTTCTGATATGCAGAGAATGTATAGCCAAAAAACAAATAACAATTTAAAAAGAAATTTAAAAAACAAAAAAACAAATAATTAAGAAAAAACACAGAAAAGATGTAGCTGATTTATAGTGCCATTGACTGCAGGGACCAGATGTCTTAATTTGGTGAAAACAGTCCTTGCTTACACAAGTTGCCCTAGCACTTTATCTGGTTTAGGCTTTGTCCTACATTTTTTAGTTTTCAAATGAAATATCACTGTTAATAGTTGTATTAGGAAAATCTAGAATGAGCATGTAGACAATTCTTTCCGTTTCTACCATAGTTTCATCAAGGCATGTAAGATGCATAAGCAACAAACAGAATCTTTTTTTTTTTTTTTAGAATCATCCTTTTACTGTGTGGTTAAATCTGTAAGAAAACCAATAATACCACTCTCTTTTCTCCAATACTTAAAAGGCACAACATAACTAGCACCTTCCTTTCCAGGGCAGTATGCAACCTGATCACTGGTAAAGATCACTCCTACTTGGATAGGAGTAGTAGAGATGACTAACTCCTTCCAGTCTCAGGTGGACATGGGAGAGGCACTGCAAGGTACAGCTCCTACCAGCAACTCTTCCCACCATAGTAGGGTCAGCGGAGAGTACCTGGACGTGTTGGTTAATGCAGTGACGCATTAGGAGGAGAATTTCTCAGAGTTAAAATAGCGATACCAGTCATATAAGCCAGTTTATAATGCCGGTAATATATTAGCTCACCAGATACTTTCAACAGAACACCAATTAATTCATGTAAATAATTTTATTTTTTAAATTCAATTCATAGAAGTAGCCTAAGCCTTTTATTTATTTATTTATTTTTAAGAAAAAATCTGGCTTTGTCTCCCAGCTTGGAGTACAGTGGCACAATTTGGGCTCACTGTAAGCTCCGCCTCTGCCGTCTGGGCTCAAACCATCCTACTTCAGCCTTCCAAGTAGCCGGGACTATAGGCACAGGCCACCACACACACCTAATTTTTGAATTTTTTTTTTTAATAGGGACGGGGTTTTGCCATTGTTGCCCAGCTGGTCTCAAACTCCTGAGCTCAAGCAATCTGCCCGCCTTGGCCTCCCAAAGTGCTGGGATTACAGGCATGAGCCACTGCACCTGGCCTACTATAAGTCTTTTTTTAATTTTATTTTTTATTTCTTTTATTTTTATTATTTTTGAAAACAGTCTCCCTCTATCCCCAAGGCTGGAGTGCAGTGGCATGATCTCGGCTCACTGCAACCTCCTTCTCCCAGGTTCAAGCAATTCTCCTGCCTCAGCCTCTGAGTAGCTGGGTTTACAAGCATGTGCCACCACACCCAGCTAACTTTTTTATTTTTAATAGAGACGGGGTTTCACCATGTTGACCAGGCTGGTCTCAAACTCCTGACCTCAAATGATCTGCCCACCTTGACCTCCCAAAGTGCTAGCATTACAGGCGTGAGCCATTGCGCCTGTCCAGCATAAGCCTTTTAGATGTTCATTCTGTCCAAGGTAAAACTCTGACATTATTTTAAATCCTGTTATAATCTAATTAAGAAGTAAATATTAAAGATAAATTTATTTATTTTGTGGAAATAATACAATACAAATTTTATGAACTTCAACATATGGATAAAAAACAACAAAAAAATATTCTTACTAAATTAAAAAATATGTGAAGCAGAACTGTATGTGGAATTCAAATGCGCCGGAAACTTACAACTGCATCCTAATAAAGCTGCACTATTTTACCAATGAAAACAGAAATTCTAAGTGTTTTCAAAATGTATATATACATGTATACACACACACATTTAGAGTAAATAAAATAGAATCTTTTTGTGATGAGGCTGATGTTGAAAACAAAAAGAACTTCTGCATAAAAGAATACATTTTCTCTCTTTCCTTCCCTTCATCAATCTGAGTTATGACTTTCTCGGCTTTTAAAAAACTGCTTTGTAAATCAACCTAAGTTTCTTACAATGGCTATGAGTATTTTTCTAAATGAATCTTCTACATTTTAGCTGCATTACATTCAAGATCAATTGAAAAACTTAAATTGATTATTCAACAAACCAAAGCATCCCCCACCAAAAAAAACTTTCAAAGCTCTTAGTAAATTGCAGTAATTGAAAGCTTACAGAAAACATTGAACTATATCCATTGAACAAAAGCAAAAGAAGACAGGCCGGCCGCGGTGGCTCACGCCCGTAATCTCTGCACTTTGGGAGGCCGAGGCGGGCGGATCACGAAGTCAAGAGATCGAGACCATCCTGGCCAACACGGTGAAACCCCGTCTCAACTAAAAATACAAAAAAATTAGAGGGTCGTGGTGGCACGTGCCTGTGGTCACAGCTACTCGGGAGGCTGAGGCAGAAGAATCACTTGAACCCAGGAGGCGGAGGTTGCAGTGAGCCGAGATTGCGCCACTGCCCTTCAGCCTGGCGGCAGAGCAAGACTTCGTCTCAAAAAACAAAAATGTTGCACAAGATTTGATTTTTTAATTTTATAATTTCCCTTTGAGATATCTTGACTTGAGAAAGACATTTTAGAATGGAGCCCCAGTTTTTAATTGGACAAGTATATTTTCTGCACCAGAAGGAGCAGAAGTTGATTTGAGAAGGCTTAAAATTTTGTAGCATCTATATTTGGTAAAAAAGAATCATAAATAGATACAATTTATGGGTTTTGTTTTATAAAATTTTTGCCAAAAAAAAAAGATACTCTATATGGAGGCAAAATTACAGTATCTGGGAAAATATGTGGGCTAAAAAATACTATGCATATCCTCCACTTAGCAAACTTGCTTGGCATTTACACATGCACATACACACACATACACACACACTCCTGAGAGTTCAGTTTTCCTCCGTCCATACCTGTATGCCTGTTAATGTTACAGTGCTGTAATACCAAATCTCGTTTTCAAGTAATTAGTGTCTTTAATGGACTATGAAACAGGAGAAACAAGATAATACATGTACTTTAAATTGAGAGAAGAAAAGATTGAGGCTTTGATAAAACCAAAAGAAACTGGAAAGAATATTACAAAGATGAAGATTCTATACAGACAGCCAGTTACTCTGCCATTAGGGAGGAAATGAAACGTTTGCAAAAGGCAGATGCCTATTTCTTGGAGGTGGCTTGGAGACAGAGGCATGGAGATAGATCTGGCTTCTCAAATGCCTTTCTAATGGTGCAAAACATATTCTTAAGGAAAAAAAAAGGATTCTGGCAACAAAAGGAAACAGTATATCTTTCGTTAAATAGGGAGAAAGGGCATGTCTGTATGCCTAAGGACAAACACATTATTTAAAATTTCATACTTTTTAATATTACTTAATTTCTTACTGAAACCAATGACAACTTATTTTTCAGACCCTAGGAATTTATTTGTGTTTCTTAAATTCCCCCTTTTTCGCTCATTGACAATATTTTTAGTATCCTTTTTACTAAACATTTTTTAATTTTATGGTGAATAGATACTTTTATTAATTTTGCTCTTATGTATTCTACTTTAAACATTTAGTATTATGTGTATTTTTACACACTTATTCATATTAGCCTATGTTATATTTTCAGTTGATTTCATAGGTGGACTTGATACCCACTCCTACTACCAGGATCATGTTGAGTTAAAGCCTGTTAAACCAGTAAGTAAAGGCGTGATGATATGGAAAATATTAATCCTTCTAACTCAGCCAAAACTAACCAAACGTGATATAATTTGAACCTACTACTAATAATAATTGGTTTAATTTTTCACTCATATTTAAAACACACCTTTCACATGTAACCCAACATCATCATTATTATTCCTCATTCCGAAAAGGATTTGAAGCTGGTAACATGATTTATATTTCAAACACCATAATTTTATCTTATTCCCCATATCAATAGTTGGTTACCAAATTTTTTTTTGAATGAGATTATTTAACCTACAGGAATGAAGACTGAATATGTGTCCTGGGGCAGAACAGCAAAGTAAAAAGGAAAGAAAGAACTGCAGTGAATCCAGGTCCTCCATGTGAGGTCGAGGTGCCTTCCTCAGTGTCTGTGAGACTTGTTGTATCACCATATTATGGTTTCACAGAGGGGAAAATAGATTAAATAAGACAATATGTGTATGCTATAGGTAAAGTTGCCTATTACTGTTCCTAGTACTCAAACCTTTGACTAACAAGTTCAGGAACAAGTTGTCTATGTTCCTAGAGGGCATGGAAGGAATTCAACAACAACCAAACCACCTAAGACAGCTTAGATTTCAGTTGAGTACAAAACAGAAATCTTAGTCACTGATTAATAAAATACTAGGAAACATGGAAATAGATACAGTGACTCTATTCCTAGAAAATTCCAACTAGGACATATACAAGTGTATAAATTAATAAAGCTCTCATACACTAATCACTTTGCATATATTATCTCACTTAATCTTCATGAAAACACTGCAATGTACTAATTAATATTCCCACTTTATAAATAAGAAAACTGAGGTTCATAGATGTTAGGCAACTTTCTCGAAGTCCCACTATTTGTGAGTTGTGGAGCCGAGATCTTTCCTGTGTGACAAACTGTCACCCAACCTGATATGATGGACTTATTCAGAGGATCTTTTGTTCTTTCGGCTCAGTGTTCTGTAATTCCATGGTGATAGAAGAAATTATGTAAAATAGTCGCTTGTATAACAAACACATGTGAAAAGCTTCACCTGTTGCCTCTCTGCCACAGTGGTTCTACCCCAAATATGCAGCCCCCACACCCAGCATCTGTGAGGATTGAAGCTCTGAGAAGGCTACACTGACTCCTCTACCTCTCCAGCTTAAATTAACTTTATCCTGGCCAAATGATCTAAAGTAACATAGCTCACAGGCAACAGAAATCAGCCCTGTGCCTGTCACATGATAGATGTTTAAATAAATTTTGGTTTCTTAAAGCCAATCCAATTTGGAAAAAATATTCACCCTATATAACACTCCAGAACCAAGCAGTCACTGCCTCATTATTCATACCAAGTGCTCATAAATGATATGCTCCAAAAGTTGACATTTGTAGATTTGGGAAACTTGTCAGGGATTGTGACAATAATCAAGATGATTAGTGCATTGCAAGTGAGAAAAGAACTAAGACAATGCCTAGTGGTGACTTAGAGAGTCTTTATACATTTGTTATGTGATAAGAGGATGATGAATGGTTTCTTTTATCTCCACTGTGGGAAAAAAAAAAGACTCAGCAGAGAAATTGCAATATGAAAAATTCTGCAATATAAGAGAGATCTTTCTATTAGGGAAAGTTATTAAAAACTGCTTTTGATAAATGCTGATAATGGAATTTTCTTCTTGCATATCTTTTAAAAACTGGATGCCCTTGTACCTATGTACCTCAAAAGGGTGTTCTGTGGCATGGCCCAGAGGCAAGTGACTTCCACTTATGTTCTCTAAAGTCACTTCTATCTCTGTGAATCAAGAACACCGAAACATACTTTTAAGATCACCTAAAAGGCTTTGATCAACTCCACTATCTGCTCGAAGGATTTTCTCAGCATCCCTGTTCACTGCTGACCTAGCAGTGGATAGCTGAATATAGCATAAACCACAAGCTATTCTCTACAGAAAGCAATAGAACAAGCTCTGCTTTGATAGATTATGCATATTATCATGTCAGATGAATATGGAATGCCTTTCAACCATGAAGGAAGCAAAAATCTGAAATATCAAACTAAGCCTGCATTGAAATCACTGTGCATGAAACAATTTAAGAGGTCAGTATCTGTCCTCTCCACCAGTGTGTAAATATTGCAGCATTTATCCAGTCTGCCTCTGTCAGTTTACTTGATTTCTTTTAATAAGGCCATTATATTGAATTCCACTGAACCCAGTGATGCCATATCACTACCCAGCAACAGCTTAGAGAAAAAGCTGTTGCTGGGTAGCGTAAAGTTTCCAACCTTCTGTGTGAAATTGCTGGAGAGGGGAATGAAAGGTTGCTTTGACTTTCATTAAGCGTCTTTTATCTCCATGAAGTACGAAGTCAGGTTTTGTGAAAAAGCCACTTTATTAAGGGGATCAGAAGAATCCTTAGCATATTCCCAAGCACATGTATGTGAACAGGTAGCTTTGAACTCCATATGGATAGTTTCCAGCCAATAGCCTATTTCTAGGTAATACTGCAGAATTGTACAGGAAGACTTAATTCTCATGTTTGAGAGTGTCACTGCTCATAATCACAAAGTGCACCTTTCAAAGTGCCCACAGACAAACTGTATGTGAATGTGTATACAGGAAGTGGGGCTGGGATAGGGGTAAGGTGGTTCACATATGGATTTCGTCTTTCATGTTTTGTTTCTTTCATTTCAATGATATCAAGCTGTCAAAGCCTACTGATTACATCAATCAGTTTAGTTCTCTTTACAATCACTGATTGATTGCCTACACTGAGCAAACCAGGCACATCCTGAGTGCTAGAGATATAAAGATAAATAATACTTGCACTTTGACCTTCAACAGCCAATGATCTAGGAGGAGAGAGCTACAAAGAAAGGATAGATGCAAAACAATATCCCCAAGGAAATTTTACGCAGGAGGGGGAATAGTTAATTCTTGCTTGGTGAGGAAAGACTTCCCTGGGAAATAACAGTTGAGCTACTTTGAAAAGATGACACAAAATTTATCAAAAGCAGAATAAATATAACTATATTGGAAGATACTTTGGCAGTTTCTTACAAAACTAAGCATTCTTTTACTATAAGATCTAGCAATCAAGATCCTTGGTATTTACAAAATATCGAGCTCCTTGATTCACACAAAAATCTCCACACAGATATTTATAGCAGCTTTATTCACAATTGCAAAAACTTAACGAAGAACCAAGATGCCCACCGTAGGTGAATGGATGAACTCTGGGACATCCATACCATGGATAATTCGGTGCTAAAAAGAAATGAGCTATTGCATCATGAAAAGACATGGAGGAGCTTTAAGTGCATGTTATTAAATTAAAAAGTCAGACTGAAAAAGCTACATACTATATAATTCCAACTACATGGCATTTTGAAAAGGCAAAACTATGCATACAGTAAATAGATCAAGAGTTGGGGGAGGAAAGACACGAAAAAGCAGAGCACAGAGGATTTTTAGAGCAATAGAACTTCTCTGTATGACACCGAAATAATGGACACATTTCAACATACATTGATCCCAACTCATGGAATGTACAACACCAAGAGCGAATCCTTATGTAAGCGATGGTCTTCAAGTGACTGTATCTATGTGGGTTCATCAGTTGTAATACATGAAACACCCTGGTGGGGAATGCTGATAACTGAAGAGGCTGTGCAAGGGCAGGGGCAGGGAGTATATGGAAAATCTCTGTACCTTCCTCTCAATTTTGCTGTGAACCTAAAACTGCTCTTAAAAAATTAAGACTTTAAGGGGAAAAAAAGCAGCAGAAGAAACCAGGTATCCCCAGCATGGAGGCTGATTCGCTTGGCCATTCTACAGAAGACAAAGTTGAAGATCATGACTCTCTAATCTGGTGTTTGCCATAGTTCTCATATAAAGGGAGTGAACAGCTAGGAAGCAGAGGCATAAGCAAAGCAGGAGTCGACAGCTTCTGGTGAGGAACTAAGAGACCTTCGGCAGCCATGGCTCCACCATCATGTTTAAAGCTATTGAGATGCTTTCGGTGGTGGTTATCTGGGTCTGGCTTGGGGATATGTGACACACAGATCAGGGGTAATTTGTGCTGGGGTTCAATATCTTACCACAGCTACCAGTGGGAGAGGTGTAACTCTCACCATAACTGCCACAAAGACTTCACTCCGTCACTGCCCCCACTCACTGACAGCACCTCCCATGAAAGGAAAGAGTAAAGATTGCTCTTATCACAAGAACGCAGAGCCCAGTGGTCAGCAGTGGCTTTGAAGGGGACACCTACACATCAGCTTATAGTAGGGGCAGCAGTAACACCAAGAGAAGAGGGTTAACAAAAGCAGATTTACCCCTCTAGAAGAAAAATAGCATGGCATAAACATATGCAACTATCAAAGTGATATGAAATGTCAGAGAAACATCATAGTGAGCAACTATGTCAAATGATTGCTCACTTTTGACAAACATTTTGAAGTTTGTCAAAATCATGACTTGTATATTTCCATCCAAATGGTTAGCAACTGAGTACCAGGAAGATTAAGCTCCATCTAGCAGTAATTCTTCACATAAAATAATTAGAGCAAAGCAATTTATCAAAGAAGGACAGCAGCTGGAATTCCATAACTGACTTCTACAACAAAGGGAGAGCTGGATCTGATTATGTCAGAAATTTCCATGAGGATGATGCCTATGACTGCAGTTAAGAAAGACTTGAGTAGAGCAGACCTGAGATTCCTCCATAACTTTCAGCAAATCTTTTTCTAAGGCTTCCAAATGAAAACCTGACTTTTCTTTGGTATCTTAACTTGTCTGATTGCCTTTGCTGGGGGCCAATTTTTCTTCACAGAAATTGCTACATGCTGTGTGGCCACTGTGGATTGAGTGGCTGCTATTGCAACTAAGTACTAGACACAGCCAAGGCTAATCCCTATTTTGGGTCAGCCCTGCAGCCATCTCCACAGGTACTTTGATGGCCTGTTCTCTGTCTCTGACAGTCCAAGTACACAGGAAACCCACCTCTGATGATCTGGCTGGAGGACAGATGCAGAGGTGGTCACCTCTCTCTGCTCTTTCCTGAGAACAGCTGTTTTGTATTACTTCCCCCATATGTAAGTTGGGATCAGGCCATTTTGCATTTATAGCATGTAGATTAAGCACCAGCTAGTAGGACAAATCAGGGTGTGTGCTTGTGTGTATGTGTGTAGGAGTTGGGAAGGTAGAGTGATATGCTTTCAAACCTTGATTTAAAAACCAACAATCACCAGCCATGTGCCAGTAAACTGCAGCTGGAGGCACCTGAAGAGAAATAGAATGATAACTCTGTCTCGATACTGTTTTCATTTGTCCTTGATTAGCCTTCACATCTTATATTTATCTAGATAGAGTGCAACACTGAGCTATGTAAAATTCTGCATGCTGTCTGTCCCCTGTGGCATGCAGAGTAAGGTGACTGTGATCCACTCATGTCAATGGCTGTCTCACTGTTTGCACTACTGAGCATGAAGGTCTATTCCCTGAGGCTCACCATCAGTCCCCGGAAAGGAAGGGACTTATAGAGGCATTAACTCTCCCGTGCTTTCTCAAGAGCAGTACATCTGTAATGCACTCAGCACCTTCTTAGTTGTCCTGAAGGAAAGATGGGCTTCTCTGTGTGCCTGCCTTACTTAGCACAAATGCAGTGACACTTAGAGCTCCTTGTTCTTCTAACTTTCGACCTCTTTCCTTTTGTCACTGACATTAAAAACTTTTTGATGCATCATAACAATGGTGTACCAAGTCAGGGACTACTGTAAGAACACATCCCAATGTGTAGTTATTTGGCCATGTAGCAGTGAAATGGCTGTGTGTATACAGCTTATACAGTTCAGACTTATCACTGTAGTATCCAGTTTGTGCACCTTTTCTTTGTTAGGAAGGAATGATGCCACCGAGAGTGCAAATGGCAACATACAAGAGGATTTGCTGTGACGAGTGGCCAGTCAATGGTCAGTCATCCGCCCTATTCTCACTGGGAACACAGAGATCATTTCTTTTGACATGTGACTTCATGCTCTGTCCCAAAAATTTTGTGGAGCCTGATTCTCATGCTTCCTTGTGAAGCACATAAAGCCTTTTTCCAAAATCAGAAAGCCCGTATCCGAATAGTGTCCTCCAGGGAGAATATCAATTCCTGACTTTCTCAGAACTTTTCTGGGTATTTGCCATTGATGCCAATGGCAAGAGAATCGATTGATGCAGTGCCGTGGAGATATGGTCCACCATCAACCCCTGAAAAAAATTGACAAGAACATAAATAAAAATCATGTCATTTTGTCCTGTTTCCAAGAGAAACTGTCCTCTGACTTTAAAATTAAAGGTAATGCTATAAACCAAATTTTATGTTAAATACACATATTTTGCACTTCATATGGCCATCAAAAAATATTTATAATCCCCATATTATGATAAATTCTGGGAAGAAACAATATACAGGAAAGATTACACAATACACAGGGTGAAAAGTGCACACACATACACACAGAAGTGATTAGAAAAGCAATAGAAGAGAGGG
The DNA here is from genome assembly GCA_963574635.1 of Cheracebus regulus. Classification (NCBI taxonomy): domain Eukaryota; kingdom Metazoa; phylum Chordata; class Mammalia; order Primates; family Pitheciidae; genus Cheracebus; species Cheracebus regulus. The sequence goes on from CAUYQU010095919.1 coordinate 44,962, forward strand.
GAACATGCCTGAGCATGTCTGAGCTGTTTTTGGGGCATGTCGGAGCTTGCTAGGGGCTTGTAAAAGGTGGGCGGGGGCGGGGGTGGGGGTGGGGGTGGGGGTGCAGGGGGTTGCGGGGTGCGTGGGGGGGGTGCGGGGGGGGGGCGGTGCGGGGTGCATCAGAGCTCCCAGCAAGGCAATCAGCCTTACACTGGGAGTCCCGGGAAATGGGGAAGAAACTGTATGAGATCATAACAGGCCACGTACGGGAGAGCGGGCGGTGGCCGTAGCGTTAAGGGTGGTGTTTGCGGCGGGATTCTCGTATACTAGTGGGCCACACGCAATGGCGGCTTTTGTGCATGCATGAGCGGCCCCGCCGAGACGGGCATGTGCGACCACTGACCGGTTAGTCAGACGGGGGCGGAGAGGGGCTGTTCGCAAAAAAACGGACTTTTTTTTTTTTTTTAAAATCAGTCTAGCGGTTAGGGCTTCACCAGGCGCCCGTGACATATGCACAGAAGTGTCAATTAGGCAGAAAGTGCATTCAGGCCACCCAGTCAGTGTGAGTAGCGAGGAGAGAGTGTGGTCTTTGCTCGGGCAAGTGGCAAGTCTTTGTATGCGGCTGTATGACTTGAGCAGCGTGTGGTCCTTGCAGGGGCTGGGCCTGTGAGTTCTTGAAGGCGAGTGACCATAAAGCACAAGGAAACAAGTGTCCTATATCTCATTTTGCCCGGTTCCCTTAGAGATGGAGCAACCGCTGACCGGATGCTGAGCGGGCCGAAACCGCGTTTCCGGTGTGGCCAGCTTTGTGACGTAGAAGAACCGGAAACGGTTTGTTCGGACGGGAGGGAGACTGGCTGCCGCCCGGTACTGTTGAGCCGTTAGA